>QEPC01012510.1:2171544-2205979 GCA_003113815.1 Sphenodon punctatus
CTGTGGCCAATATGTATCTAAAAGCTGCCACTCTAGCCCCAGGACCCAGCATAATGGGTCTGGGGCCATCATTCCTCGCACAGAGGCGCTGTCGTTCCACCGCATCAAGAAACAGCCACTCCAGCCTCAGGACCTGCCATCAGGGTTCTGGGGTCAAGTTACAGGCAGGGAGGGCTCTGGCCAATATGTATCTAGAAGCTGTCACTCTAGCCCCGGGACTCACCGTCATGGGTCTGGGGCCATCATTCCTCGCACAGAGGTGTGTCATTCCACTGCATCAAGAAACAGCCACTCCAGCCCCAGGACCCACCATCAGGGTTCTGGGACCAAGTTACAGGCACGGAGGACTGTGGCCAATATCCAGAAGCTGCCACTCTAGCCCCAGGACCCACCGTCATGGGTCTGGGGCCATCATTTCTTGCACAGAAAGCCTTTTTCTGAACACCCAAACCAAATCGAACATGACCGAACCCAACGGCCGAATCCGAACACTACGACCTGACGATCGTCCAAACCAAACGGGCGAACCGAATGGCCGTACCCAAACCACGATCTGTTTGGCCATTCCTATTTACTAAGACCCTTTTCAAATGGGCCACAGTGTGTGGGGGGATAGATGTGCCCCCGCGGTGGGTGGAGGTGGGTGTGCGCCCATTCCCATGGACGCACTCCCACCTCCATGTACAGAGTAACCAGCATTGGAGCCCATTGCTCCATGTGTGGGTGATGGGTGGAGCGTGGGAGTGTCCACCCATCCCCCCACCCATCGCAGGTGTTCCTACAGGTGCACACCCACCCACCACGGGTGCTGTTCACGAAAATGGCCTGAGAATGACCTCTTAATTCTTGGGGCTTTAGCTTTTGTATCTAGTTGAATAAAATTTAAGCTTAGAATTTCTGGACTATTATGGATATAAATTCACAACTTAGCATTTACGTTTTATTTTACAATGTGTCCCTCCCCGCCCTTTATTGCAATCACAGATTCAGTGTTTGTGTAAGAAAGAAGTATTACAGGTTAATATGGATATTCCTGTTTGAAAATGAACCTAAGAAAATATTTATGCATGTGTTTTACATGACCAGGAAAAATCTACTAAAATGGATTTATTAAGCAAAATTATTTACAAAGCCATGTAAATTGTTTTCTCGGTCAGCTAAAATATGACAAGAGTTTCATAGATAGAGACCTATTTCAATCAAATCTCCTTCCAGTATTGACAATTAACAGACCAGCTTAGAGCTGACAAACAAAATATGCTAATTTAAAGATGAATGCTTGATTTAAAGTGTACTAGCATCTGTTGGTCAAAGAGAAGTTGCTTTTGTAGCTTTCTATGAGCTTAATCTTTTTGTTGAACAGAGACCATGCCTAGAATACCCACCCCCACCTATGAACAAAGGTTTCTGTTAATAGGATGTATAGCTTTCATTTATAGGATCTATGTGCTGCTATGATTTTTATTATTGCTTTTTATATAGCTCTGTCTAATGGCACTTTTCAAAGTTAGATAAAAACAGATCCCTACCTTAAAAGCAGTCTGGAGAAATTTGTTTCTCTAGAAAAATATTGACTATACCATGGACATTTATTTATTTTAAATAATTGCCTAGGTGCTTGTACTTGAGGTCCGGATACATTGTAGAACAGATTAACAGGAATAAGGGTAACATTTTCCCGACTTCAGTGTTTAACGTTTTGTCAGGAAATTACTTTTTAAAATCTGTTTTCACTTATTTCAATTTTCCTGCTTAGTCCCTTCCTTTTTGTTCTTCCCTAAGCACATTGCCCAACATTAAATCCCCAAAGACTGGGAACAGTCCAGCAGAGAATAAGTACATTTTTGTTCTATGCTCCTGGGCATTTGCTCTCCTTCAGAGTTTGGCATTGTGCATGTTTGATAGAGTGGAGTTCCTACTGGTCTTCCCATTTATGAAAACTGAGAACACAGCTCCCAATACTCATTCCTCTGAGAGCCCAGTTTAGACTGTCCCCCTCCCCCTTTGGCAAACTGCACTTCTTGTTTGAGCCATCAACTAGTTTTCATGCTTGCTCTCCAGAGCATTTGTATTTGTATTATTGGAATATGTAGGAGAACAAAGACATGGAAACAGGCTCCAAACCTATTAGCTATAAAGTAGTGGTCAGAGTGAGGCCAGGGTCAATTGCCAGGATAGTCACATCTGATATACCATGTGGTAATGCGGAAGCCAAGCAGGAGCTTGTATTTGGACAGCCAGGCTGAGGCTGTAGTGTGTACATCAGGGATGAGATGCTAGGTAGGCATGTATGGCAGAAGTAGTGCAGAGGTAAGAACTAGGGCTGGTCTAGAACAGCCATTCCATTTTTGTGAGACAGTTCTATGAAAATAGAATGCCTGTCGGAATTTTGATCTTAGTTTTTGGGGGGGAGGGGTCTCCCTCGCTGGACGGGACAGCCATCTGGGGTGGTGGTGTCAGGCTGGGGGGGGCGTGTTCTGCAGCCATTGGGGTCGTGATGGGCAATTATGGTCCCTCAGGGAGGCTGGCTACATCTGTGAGAAGGGACAGGTACTCTGTACAGCATCAGCCCAGGCGAGAGTGGTAGGGGGGCAGTATAGCCGTTATTTTTAGGGATACCTGGTCTGTGAGGAGGTATCCAGTGCAAACTATTTCAGGTATGGAGGGCATCCATCTGGTGATTGATTTGGCCAGAGAGAGATTAGAGCTGTTGCTGATATACCACGTACCAACCTGTACAGCAGCATCCCTACATGCTCTAGCAAAATTGGTGTCGGAAGTGGTCTTGCGGCCTTCCAGGGTTTTGGTCCTGGGGAACTTTAACATCGTGCTGACACCAATCTTGCAGGGAGCAGAGCATAAGTTCATGGCTGTCATGACAACCATGGGACTGTCTTGGAGGGTTGTCGGCCTAACGCACGATGTGGGACATACCTGAACCTGATGTTTTTGCACTGGCCTCGAGGCAGGGGATTCAATGGTGGGGGAGGTGTTAGCTGTGCCCTTGTCATGAACAGAACATTACCTCCTCCGGGCCGGTCTCCTGGGGCATGTCTGCCCTCAGAGAGGTGCTGAACCAGTTTGGTTGGTTCGTCCCCAGAGACTTATGGAACCAGAAAGGTTCCGGAATGCTCATGGGGAAATAACTCCCTATCTTGATGACCGTTCATTCGATGACCTCGTAGCTTTTTGGAACATCTTGCTGACTGAAGCAACTGACCAAATGGCTCCTAGGTGTCTGCTTCCTGAACACCGACAATGCAGGTTCCCTTGGTTTACAGAGGACCCACGATGGATGAAGTAGGAGGAACGGCGGTTGGAGCAATGGGGGTGCCAGACTCGTGCTGAAGCTGACTGGTTGCAGCATAGAGTTTAAGAGCCTATGCTGTGGCTGTGCGGGCAGCAAAGGAGGTGTTCTTTGCTACCCTCATAGCATCTGCAAAGTCGTGTCCAGCTGAGTTTTTCCAGGTTGTGCAGAGACTGATCAGTCTGGCCTCCCTCCACCTGGAACTGGAATCTTCCCGTGCTCACTGTGACATGTTTGTCAACTTCTTTGTGGATAAAATCACCTGGATTCACCATGAATTCGATACTGCATTTGGAGCAGTGGGAGAACCTGAGGTAATGGAGGCCCCACCTTGTCCAGTTTCATGGGATCGGTTTCAGTGGGTGTCACTCGCTGATATGGCGCAAGTCCTTGGGTCAGTTAGAGCCACTTGTTGTGAATTAGATTCATGCCCGTCCTGGCTGGTTAAGGCCTGCCGTGAGATGTTAGGGCTTTTGCTGGCCAAGGTTGTCAATGCCTCCCTTAGGGAGGGCAGAGTGCAGGGCTGCCTTAAAGAGGCAGCGGTGCGGTCTCTGCTCAAAAAAACATCACTTGACATTGACTCCCTTGCCAGCTACCGGCCAGCGTCTAACCTTCCCTTTTTAGGGAAGGTTATTGAATGTGTGGTGGCTCAGCATCTTCAGGGGCACCTGGATCGAGTCAGTTTTCTTGACCCTCCGCAGTCTGGCTTTCGTTCGGGGTTTGGCACTGAGACTGCACTTGTGGCTTTGGTCGATGACCTGCGCCGTGAATTGGATCAGGGCAGATCATCTCTTTTGATTCTACTAGATCTGTCAGCAGCATTTGATACTGTTGACCATGAGATGTTGGTGACTCGTCTGCGGGACCGGGCTGGGGTGGGCAGTATTGTTCTTGAATGGTTCCGCTCTTTCCTGGCCAGGAGAATTCAGCGGGTGGTGCTTGGGGAGTGTTCGTCATCTCCCTGGAGTCTCAAGTGTGGAGTCCTGCAGGGTTGTATTCTGTCCCCTCTCTTGTTCAACGTGTATATGCAGCCTTTGGGCGAGGTCGTGAAAGGGTTCGGTGTACGTTGCTGTCAGTATGCCGATGCTACACAACTCTACCTCTATTTTTCTGCAGACCCAGACCTGGCAGTCTTGGTGCTTACCTGGTGTTTGGCGGCTGTGGGGGGATTGGATGAGGGAGAGCCGTCTGAAGCTGAATCCCGACAAGACGGAGGTGATGTTGGTGGGTAGGGCCGAAGGGGTGGTGGCTCCTGTCATAGATGGGGTTTTCCCCCCTTTGGCTACTCAGGTCCGTAGTCTGGGGGTGCTTCTTGACTCGCAGCTCCACCTGGATTCCCAGGTGGCGACTGTGATGAGCACCTTTCGCCAACTACATCTGGTGCGACGGCTGTGGCCGTATGTTTCGGACTCTGACCTGGCCACCATCATCCATGCCTTCATCACCTCTAGACTAGACTAGACTATTACAACGCACTCTACATTGGGCTACCTTTGGTGATGGTCCAGAGACTGCGGCTGGTGTAGAATGCGGCGGCCTGTCTCTTCACAGGGAGGAGTCATCGCGAGCACATTACACCACCGCTCCATTCTCTGCACTGGCTGTCTATTGTCTTCTGGGCCTGATTCAAGGTGTTGGTGCTGACCTATAAAGCCCTAAATGGCCTGGGCCCCACTTACCTGTGGGAACGCCTCATGCCCTGGGCCGTGGTGCGGCCCCTGCGGTTGGCCAGGGATGCCAGACTCGAAGTCCCCCGGGTTTCCCGGGTGGCGATGATGAGGACGTTCTCGGTGGCTGCTCCTAGGCTGTGGAATTCCCTCCCGACAGAGGCCCACCTAGCCCCAGACCTCCCCTCTTTCCGGAGACAATGTAAGACCTGGCTGTTCTGCCAACCCTATGGGGAGGGAGACGGGGAGGGTGGGTAGGATTGGGGGGGGGGGATTTACTTCTGCTTTTTTATAAGTTTTAATGAATTTTATTTACAAATTGTATGTATTTGATTTTAGTTATTGACTTGTTTTATATTTTTGCTGTGAGCTGCCCCAAGCTGCTGTGTGAGCAGGAGGGAATGGGCTAGAAATGACATGAAAGAGAATGATAGAGAATGCATTCATTTCCCTGCTGCCTGGGCCAAATCATAAGCAAGGAAATCTCCCATATTCTTGTAAAAGGTTCAAAATGCTAAGACAACCAGCAACAATACTCCATCCAGCTCACAAGATGGAGAATGTATTCATTTCCCTGCTGCCTGGGGCCCTGGGCCAAATCATAAGCAAGGAAACCTTTCACAAACTCACCCCATTCTGCTAAGGAAAGATTAAAAATGCAACCCCACCCCCAACAACACATTCCCTCAGTAACTCACCATTCCAACCAAGTTCAGAAAGTCCACTCCAGAGGAGTGAAAGCCACCGAAGTCGAGTTCAATTGCTAGAAGTTCCAGTGCATCTGCAGTGACTGGCTACACCCCCAGGCTATGATGTTTTCGTGGGTCACTGTGAAGAGTGCCCCTCTGTTCCTGAGCACTCCCCACCCCCCCGAGACTCTCTGGCCAGCACACTAGCACAGGCAGGGAGTGGGGCCAGACAGGCTCACTGACTCAGCCTGCAACTGAATAACAGATCCTGCCATCCTGTTGCACTTGAGTCAGAGAGTGCAGTAGCACTTCTTGATATTGGCAGCCCCCAGTAAAGGTTTTATGGGGGGTGTGGGTGGCTATGGGGTGCAAAAGGGCATGGGGGGACACTGCTCCCAGAGTCCCTATTTCCAACCTCCCCTGCCTGGCTGGCCAATGGGAGGTGGCTATTGGCTGCTGCTGAGAAGTGGAAGTGCAGGCCTGTAATGTCCTAGGATCATAGACAAAGGCAGCTCTTCCTTTGGCATTGTGGCTAAAGGGATTCCCCTGAAGTACCTGAGGCCTAGGGTTTCAGCCCAGCAGGATCTTGCTTGAGGATACAGACTGCCTGTACAACACTTACATCTAGAATTCATTGAAAAGAACTATCCCATCCCACAAAAATGACTTGAAGTTGCTTTTGAAATCCAAAATGACACTGTGGCAGAGTGTAGCCTAAAAGAGGCTGTTGTGCCTTTAAAACAGCTGGCCCCAGCAAAGAAGTGGCATGGGCTGAGCTGCAGGTGCTGTCAGTGGTGCAGAACAGTGCTCAAGCGGACGCAGCTGCGGAAGTGAGCATGACAGGAACCAGCTCTGGACTATAAAGCTGAGAGCAAGTGTAGCCATGAAAAACAGGCCTGAAAATTAGGCCCATTTCAGTCCTCGAATTGCTAAAATACAGGTCAGTTTAAATATTGACAGGTGTTGTGCCACTATTTCTGTGCTGAAAATTCTTTGTTATCTACTTGTTGGGCGTATGCCCAGACATCTTGAGAAAAAACTATGTTTTGTTAGTTCCTCTGTTAAATTCTGTCAGTGCTTTTAAACTATTTACTTTTAATATATATAAGTGGGTTCTTTGACCCCAAGCAGTGGGTATTTTGTTTGGTAGGCACTAGCATAGGAAAAGAAGCCACAGCCTTTAAAACAGGTGACATCTTTTAACCATCTTGTTTACTAAAAGCAACCTGGGTTAACTGGGGTGCCCAAGAAGTGCCCAGCCGGGAGAGGGATTCCTTATGGGGTCTACTCAGGTCTGAGATTTACTTTTCCATCCTAACTATGGGTAAAAGTCCATCACAGATTTAAAGTGTTCATGTTTTAGAATAGGCCATGGAATCTGTTTTTGTTTCTGCTCTTTTCCTTTCTTGTGACCTATGGCATGCTGTACAATTAGCAGTAAACAATTTGGCCTTTCCCTGAATATTATCTTGTTTTGGTTATGGTGAAAGTGCAGAAATTAGCAGTAGACATGTTCTTACTCCAACTATCTTGTTTTGACTTTATTACCTTTGGAATGCAATAAACATGGTTGGAAGAACCTAGAAGTTAGTTCTGGTTATGGCAGAAAAATGGGCTCCCCTAGTGGTATTTCACAGTAGAGACACTGGTTCCTAATATGGCTCTGTCCACCTGTTTGGATATAATATGTATTTGTTTCATTATTGATTACTTGCTGTTTGATCATAGTTTGTTGTTTTAAATGGAATTTATTTGCTTCTTTGTCTTATATTGGTTTCTTCATCTCTCTTCAGCATAGATTTTTGAGATCTGTTCCCCACCCATTGAAATTGTCTTTTATTAATATACTTGTCTTTATTCACATGGTGAACTTCGGTTAAAGTTAAATTTTGTTAATGATGTGACTTTGAACTGTCTACTTTTCAACTGTAATGGGTTTCCATTGATATTAGGTGGGGGTATCAGAATATCATCAATAATGTGATTACTTTAGTAGAAACTGGCTTTTAAGCAATTTTACGGTTTTAAGTCCTTAAGTTAGGTTCTGTCTTATTGGGGAGACAAGAACTATAGTGATTTAATTTAGCCTATTCTGTAGCTAAGCAGACTTTAGAATAATTGGCACGAAGGAATTAGAAGAGATGCTGATAACATGTTTGTTTCTGGGACCCAAGGTCTTTTTGTATGTTTGGGTCAAAACAGTTTCTCATTAACATTAAATGAGTTGAAAATATGTTTTCGCCAATGATGAGGCCATAATAGCGATACTAGAGAAAGGCAGCCAACTTGCGGAAAAGGTGTTTTACAGTTTAAGTAGTATTTCAAATGCTGAAATATGTTTATTTTTTTAAAGCTAAATAAGCGTTTTAAAGGCTGTCAATTGGAGTAGTATTAATCAACATATTTCACAATGTAAATATCAAATGTTTAAGGTATTTTAATGAAAGAATTCTGTATAAATTAGGGACAGTTCTGGAAATCTAGGGGAGAAACTAAGGGACTAAAGACATTAAGAATAATGTATTTAATTGGTGAATTAAAGTTTGTTTCAACAAAGTTTGGCTTCAAAATTATACCTAAATACACCATTCAGATGAATAAGTAATTGTTCCTTTGAATTGTGTCTATCAATCAGTCAATCAATCAATCAATCAATCAATCAGTACTTTATTGCATAGTCATAGACCATAGCAGTAAGATGCAAACTTAATAAATAAAATATAGTGAGTAAAGTAAACTCCATCTCCTGCTATCTAATGAATGGGGTTACACATAATATAAACCCTAGGGACCATTACAGTACCTGACAAATCATGCCAAACCTCCTAACCCAAAGGTAAAGCTACCCCACCAGAAAGAGAGGCACATATCCTAAGGAACCTAAGGCGCAATACCCAGAAAGGAATTTCGATGCTGGTAAGCTTGTAGAAAATAAGCAGCGATGTTCCTAATAATATCGGGGTCCGGGCTACCCAAAATCAAAGCAAGAAGCATAGGGTCGTCTCTGCCAGGATATTTTCCCAATACAGGACTTAAGTGTTCCTGCCGCAGTTCGTCATAGAGATGACAATGAAAAAGTATATGACTAACAGATTCAACTGTCAGGTTGTCAAAAGGGCACAGGCGTTCCAAATAAGGGATACCCTGAATCTGACCCTCAAGGACGCAAGATGGAAAAACATTAAGACGAGCTCAGCAAATCAGTTGCTTAGCCCTTCCAGAAATAGGGGCCAGAAGATAATTGGCAGCCTGCCCTGGACCCGGGATTACCCCCAAATAATCCCGAATATAGGGACATGCGCCAATCCTGGACAACTCGGTCTGTCGACCTATGTCCTCTAGGTGGGAAAGAGTCTCCTTTTGGAGGGAAGCTGGGAGCTTATGCCGGAGATAGTCCAGTGAAAGCCCCATCCCTCTCAGGTCTGACTCGATCACTGAGTGCCACTGGTCTACATAGGTGTCTTCCAAAAGCGCCTTCAAAATTAACGACCCCTGGCCAGATCTTACTTTGACCCAAAATTTCAAAGCAGATTCCTTTGCTACCTGGGACCATGGTTTCTGCCCCAACTCAACCCGAATTACAGCTAAAGGGGACCCCCAGCTTCCGAAGAAAGCTTGATTGCGGCATGTCAACCATGGTAGAGCAGAAAGGGGCCCAAAGCTCGGCCCCATATAACAGTTGAGATCTTACTTTAGTAGCATGTACCTGCAGAGCTGGGAGAACTACAGTTCTACCCTGCCTAACAAACAATCCACTGACAACTTGTGCAGGGCACTGCACCGCTCTAAGGGCCCTGATGACATGCTCTCACCAACTGCCAGATCTATGGAAAAGAAGGCCCTAGTAACGAAAAACAGGGACTTGCTGGATGGGATTGCCATCAATGAACCAGGACTGCATTTTCAATTTAGAGGTAAAAACCAGGACTGTAGACTTTTCATAGTTAATAGCCAGATGATTGGTATGACAGAATATGGCAAAGGTATGCAACTGCCGGTGGAGCTCTACCCGTGTCTGCGAAAGAAGCGTGATGTCATCAGCATAACATAAGCAGCCAACAGGCCGTGAGGCTAATTTCGGGGGGGGAAACTGGGGATCGGCCATGACAGGTATCAAGTCATCGATGAAATCATTAAAAAGGACTGGAGCCAAGACACACCCTTGCTTAACTCCTACGGAAGTGGTAACGGGTGTGTGTGTGTGTGTGTGAGATATGCCCTTGCGGATCTACTTTATCAGAGAAGAGCGTGCATGCAATAGATAGATCAAGGCCAACAGGCGCTTATCTATTGTGGAGACCTACAGCTTTCTCCATAGGGTGACCCAATCCACTGAATCAAAGGCCACCCTGAGGTCAAGAAACGCCATGTAGAAAGCTCCATTGCGGGCCCTATACTTGGCAGCCAGATGATAAAGAGTGTAACACTGCTCAATAGTTGAGCGACCCTGCTGAAACCCAGCTTATTCAGGTGACAAGGCCTCAGCCTGAGTCATCCAGCTCATCAGTTTCCCCAGGAGATATTTAGCATAGATTTTAGCCACAACTGATAAAAGACTAATGGGCCTATGATTGTATGGATTCACTTTCGATCCCTTTTTATGAATCGGGACAATAACAGCCTTGTCCCAGTCCAAGGGGATCATTCCACTGCTGTTAATGGCCGTGAACAATGCCGCCAGAACAGGCAGCCACCAGGCCTTGTGCTTCTTTAAATACTCGATACATATTAAATCGATACCAGGGGAGCGGTGGTTACAAAAAGAATCTACCAAGGCCTCAACTTCCCCCTCCTGGACTGCAGTCTGCGGGCGGGGGGTGTCTCCCCCAGGTCAGGGACAAAATAGTCCTGAAGTTGTTCTCTACCTGGGGGATTATACAATTTGTCAAAATGCTCCATCCAGAGTGTAGGTGGGAGTAAAACAGGAGTTGCACTCCGTCTACCACTAGCAAGGCCATTTACAACCTTCCAGAACCTTCTAACATCCCCAGTGTCATCAGCCTGTAGCAGCAGCTTTCCACCGAGTATCCCAAAACCTCTTCTTTTTGGAGTTAATTAGGTTTCTATACCTTGTCCTGAAGGCAAAATACTCAGAAGGCAAGATTGGAGCTCCGCTCCTTCTATAAAATAGATGCATGGCTTTCAATCTACTTCTGGCAACCCGACATTCCTTTTCAAACCAGGGTTGGTTTATCCTGGGATTGTGATAAACTGGGCCCCTCCCCTGGCCTTTAAGGTGGATTTGAATACCCAAATTGAATTGTATCTTAATGAGAAACTCAAAGTTTTATAAATCAGTGGTGGTCTAGAAATTTTTCTAAACTAGTCTCTGTTCTTCAAGAACTTCCTTAAAAGAATCCCTATATGAAATTATATAGAAATAATAGAATTTAATAAAACTTCAGTAAAGCTAATAGACTCCATTGGGTTTCGTAGAGCTCCATTGAGCTAATAGACTCTATTGAAGTGGGACAAAGATCAGGACCAGTAAAAGGTTACAATGGTCTTGGTTCATAGAAGTAAGGAGGGGTGAAGTCAAAATAACCATGAAGAAGATATGGCTGTGGAGACGTGGAAACCAAAACATCTATCTTTTGCATCATGAATTGGCAAGAGGCAAACTTTCTTCTGATAGGTGGCACACCTGACCTGCTTGCCTACAATTGGAGGAACACCTGGCAGCGATGTTGCAAGACATCAGAAACCTTGTAAAACTGGCAGGTTATTGTTGACATTAGAGGAAGATCTTGCGTGCTGTGGAGACTTGCTGAAAGGCAAAGGCCTGAACAGGCATGAAGGGACTTGTTTTATTTATTTTTTTGCTTTAATTCTATTATTTCTTTTTCCTAAGTTTTTTTTTCTTTTCCATTATTAAAGTTTTTTAAGCTTTTCAAGCTTTTTTCTCTTTTGCTCTAGCAAAGACATTTTATTTTATTTTTACGCCTTTAAGTTATTTCTTTTATTTTCTCATCTTTTTAAGCGATTTTATTTATTTTCTCTTTATTTTTATTTTTAAACTAATATTTCTCTTATGCTATCAAAGACTTTGTTGTTTTTACATTTTATTTTTATTTCATTTTTCTCTTTTTTCAAGCCATTTTTGTTTTATTATTATTATTATTATTATTATTATTATTATAAGCATTTATATAGCACCAGCGATGTACCTGGCGCTTTACAGAAAATAAGATAGACACGGTCCCTGCCTGAGAGCTTTTTAATTTCTTTTTGCCTTAAAAAGTTAATTCTTATAAAAAAAATTCTAATTTTTTAATTTGCTTTTCTTTTCTTTTATACTCTTTTTAAAGCTATTTTAATTCCAAGTTGGGGTTTTCTAATCTTTTGCCTGAGAAATGGGCAATTCCTACTTTTCTCTAATTTTTTGTTCCTAATTGCCAACTTTACTTTTCTTTAGGGAAGTACTGTATTCATCCTGGATGGGAGCATTTCCTTTCAATTTTTTTACTCAGTCTTGTGGGCAGTTCCCCAAGTGCTTCTCTGTCTTTTCTCTCCCTTTTTGGAGCTTCCATTTTCCTTGCCTATTGAGGGGCCATTCCTCAACGTGTGGACAATTTTGTTTTGTCTTTTTTATCTTTTATTTTTACTTTAATTCTTTTCAAGTCTCCAGCATAGCAGCAAGCTAACAGCTTATCTTCCCCAGCAGGACCCCACAGACCCTGGATAACTTTTTGGGACCTGCAATATGTGTGATGAGATGTATTCTCAAAGAATATATATATTTGTAATGAATAACCTTTTTGTGTGCTTCCATAGTGCTTCCTTATTGCTTTTATAGTAATGTTTAAGCCAGTTTGTCAGATCAATAAATTGTAGTATTTAGTCATAATAATTGTCTATTGTGACTTTCTGGTGAGGAAACTTAAAGCTTTCCGACGGAGATCCCTGACCCCATGGAAGGTGGTGCTAATTCCTGGGAGAATCTCGGGGTAACACAAGAGGAAGAGGCTCAGTCTACTTCTAGACTCAGTAAGGGAAGGAGCTCTCTGAGAGCTGCTATAGAGGCAAGGGCTCTTCCCTAGAAGTTTGCTATTTATTTGAGAGAGGAAAGGAGCTTTATTCTGGAGGTCTGGGAGACCTGAGAGACTGATAGAGAAAAGACTTGCCCTTGACTGAGTAGACATTGTGGGAATTTTGTGTTAAGCCCATGGACTGTGGTTAATGGTTTTGGGAAGCAACAAACGAATAGACCTCAGAGGGGCTTAGAAGGGTCCTGGGCCTGGAGGAGGGCTCCCAGCCATGAATGGTGAGAGGCTGATTACCTAATTTTGTTGAGGACTGTGCATGAAGAAGGAAGAGTGACATATGTGGTATCAGACAGTATTTAAAGGGAGTATGTGATACTTGATATAAGAATAAAAACCTTAAATAAGAATAAAAGTCTTAAATGCTAATACCCTGCATAAGTTGTTGATTAAGGCACCAGTCCTGATAAGATGATCATTAGGCACCGCTACCCTGTCACAAAAGTGGTGGCCGGGAAATGCAGGCATCCTTAACATTGGGCAGTGAAGGGGGATGGAACCCATGCAGGGGCGGTGACCACAAATTGGAGGATTAGTTCAACAGCAAAAGAAAGAGAAAATGATAAAGAGTTGGAAGATTGTGCCCAGCAGCAAGAGGCTGATAGCAAGGAGCTGGAGGAGGATACCCAGTGGCAGAGCATGTGAGAGAGCAGCGAGCACTTGGAGTGCAACCCAGAGAAAGGAATAAAGACTGTACAAAGACAGCTCGCCCAGATGAGGACTCAATCCGGTTTAGCGCTAGGAGGTTCACCCAGTCAGGATGCGGATCCTGACTGACAACTTATCGGATGGAGGAATGCACCCATCACCGAGGATTCCCACCAGCCTATGGAGTTGGGTCAAAGCAGAGATGAGGCGTCACCAGCAGAGACTATCACAAGGTGTGGAGAAGGAGGTAGCCCGATGGATTTCAATGCTAGGGACTCCAGAAGGACAGCGAGTGAGCAGGAAACAAGCACCACTGGAACAAAGGTACTGGCATTGTCCCAGGTGGGAAACTCAGAGGTAAGGTTATATTTGTAGAAAAGAGGGACACTTGTTGAGGTGGTGCCCCTCCTGGAATTATAGAGGAGAATGGACTCCGGGAGGACCGAGTAGGGCAAGGTATGGGTATAGGGGTCAAAATTATAAAGGACCAAACCATGTGTATAAGGGTCAAGATTATAAAGGGCCAAAACTTGGTACCACCTGAGAGGGAACAGGGTGGGTACAAGGGGCCTGTCCACAAGGAGTAACGGACAGCCCTAAGCAGGTAGACAAGAACCCAGCTGGGGATAGCCTAGCAGTGGGAAGGATCCCAGAGAGGAAGAGATGCTGGGGTTGTAATGGATTAGGGCACCTGAGGAAAGACTGCCCAGATAGGAAGCACCAGAAGAAAGCCAAGTGTCAAGAAAGAAGGTATGGGAGTTGTAAAGATGAGGGTCTCTTAAGGAAGGAGTACTCTAATAAACCCCAGAGAAAGATAGAGTGCCCTAGAAAAAGGAACAGAAGAGATTGGATAGAGAAACCAGAGGAAAAAGTAGAGACTACCCAAAAAGCGGAAAGTACCCAGAACCTAATAGAGGGAAGGGAGGTAGACATAAGTAAGAGAGATATGGAAGAACTAAAGAGGAAGGATTTGGCCCTTAAAGAAGAGTTAGAGTACATAAAGACCAACTTGCTTAAGGAGTTTAAGGAAATAATTGAAAAGAAAGAAAGGCTGAAGAAAGACTATGAGGAAAGAGGGGAAATGACAAAAATCTTAAGAACCCAAGTAGGGGAAGGAAGGCCTATGGATAGGATTGGGGTTATGAAGGAGGAAGCAACAGACTCAGCTGTCAATAAAAGCCCAACAAATAATACTGGAGCAGAAGGGTAAATTGGAGAACAAAGACAAAATTCTCAAGACAGAACTAAGGGAGCTAAGAGCTGCCCCAGCAAAGAAAGAGAACGAGAGAGAGAGAGAGAGAGAGAGAGAGAGAAACCCTTCAGAAGGAGGTTGAGATGCCATGCCTCTGGGTAGCAGTGGTGAGACCAGAACCAGAGGAATGTGGAACACAGACCTTGATAAAGGGTGAAGTTAAGGGCACTGTGTTTGAACACAGGGGAGAGCCTTGCTGTTAAGAAGAAGATAGAGAAGATAAAGGAAGGAATAGCTTCTCAAGGGCATGAACCTGAAAGAAAGATTAGCGGACGCAGTTGAGAATCCTCTGGGAGAAACATAATGACGCTTTGAAATTGGTGAAATTGCATGACCCTGAAGGGGTCAAGAAGGGGGCTATCCGGAAAGGCTGGGTGGGCTGGTATTCCAACTCCTCAGGGGGTAATAAGATTGTAAGACAGGTGGAGGATGGTCTCCCTGGCAGGTAACAGAAATGTAAATATTATGCCTGAATGGAAGCCTATATAGTAGTGTATAAAATGGGAAAGTTAACAGGCTGAAGATAGCCTTAATATGGTGAGTGGTAATGAAGCCTAAGTGTTGCAGGCAATGAAGTGGTGGGACTCATCCATTAAGCTGTGCCCAGATGGAAATGCATAATAAGGTAATGAATAATTATGAAGTGGAAGTTATGTAATTGGTTTAAAGTAATGAGAATGGTGTAACGTGGTCACCAAGCTGTGCCCAATTGCGAGGAAAATGGATAAAGTAGAACAACCGGATTGTACGGTTCAAGTCTGCTATCAAGCAGTCTGAACCCAAAAGAGGGCTCATGTAAAAAGGGAGTAGCAGGGGGGTGGATGAGTCAGCTATCGGAAAAGCTAATGTGCTGAAGGAAGCCCTGGATAAATATGCAAATGGAGTTGAAGGAAACTCTATGTAAGACTCGGTGGAATGGGCCCAGCTAAAAGGGGTGATGAGGAGACGGGGAGGATGTTAGACCCCAATGCAAATGAATAATTTGGATTGTGATGTGTAAATGATATGTGAAAAGGCTGAGACTTTACCCTGCTTTTGAGAAGTAGGTAAACCAGCCCTATTTGTTATAGGACTGTCTCCCAAAGTGGGGGGGGGGGGAGAGAGTTTTATTCATCAAATTTCTAATTGGTGTTGTGGCAGAGTGCAGCCTAAAAGAGGCTGTTGTGCCTTTAAGACAGCTAGCTCCAGCAACGTGGCATGGGCTGAGCTGCAGGAGCTGTCAGTGGGGCAGGACAGTGATCAAGCAGAAGCAGCTGTGGAAGTGGGCATGCAGGAGCCTGCCCTGAACTATAAAGCTGAGAGCCAGAGGAAGAGGCTTAGTCTGCTTCTAGACTCAATAAGGGAAGGAGCTCTCTGAAAGCTGCTATAGAGGCAAGGGCTCTTCCCTAGAAGTTTGCTGCTGACTTGAGAGAGGAGAAGGAGCTCTGTCCTGAAGGCCTGGGAGACTGATAGAGAGAAGACTTGCCCTTGAGTGAGTAGACATTGTGGGCATTTTGTGTTAAGCCCATGGACTGTGGTTAATGGCTTTGGGAAGTCACAAACAGATGGACGCCAGAGGGGCTTAGAAGGGTCCTGGGCCTGGGGAAGGGCTCCCAGCCATGAATGGCGAGAGGCTGATTACCTAATTTTGTTGGGGAATGTACATGTTAAGATGGAAAAGTGACATACGTGGCATCAGACAGTATTTAATGGTAATATGCAAACTTAAGAATAAAAATCTTAAATGCTAATTCCCTGAGTAGGTTTGTTTGTTTATTTATTTATTTATTTAGTCAATTTGTATCTCGCCCCTCCTGAGAACAGCTCAGGGCAGCTGATTAAGGTATCAATCCTTATAAGACTAACCACTAGCACTGCTACCCTGTTACAGACACTGTTGCAGACACTTCTGATTTTTTTTTTACATTTTCATTGCTGACACTTTAAATGCCAAACAAAATGTCAGAAATGTTAAAACAGAATTTTGAAGTGTTGACATTACAAAATATATTTAAATAGTTTGATATATTGGCAGCCTTTCCCCCTGCTTATCTCATTTTGTTTCCTTCAGCCTTTCCTCTGCTCATTGCCAAATTGTCCGAAGTCAGGGCAGAGCGAGTCAGCCAGGTGTGAGTTGGCTTAGGAGCAGGACCACCGGAGTATGAGATGGTGGTCGGGAAACCCACAAACATACTTGAGCAAACGAAGGGTCGAGCTGAACAGCAAGTGCAAGAGCAGTCCAGAAGCAAATTCACAAGGCAAGCCAGGAAGTCAGTGCCAGAAAGAACAGTCCAATCTGGGAGGCAGGCAAGACTAGGACCGTGCAGGAATGAGGAGTTAGGACTGGGAGAAGGTGGGCTGGGAATGAACAACAAGGTGAGCGAATAGGCAAGCAGTCTTGGTACAAGGTGAACAGAGAGGCTGGAAGCAGGAAGGTGAGTTCAGTAAGCTTCCCTCACATTCATTTAAGCACAACCCACAAATTATTATTTTTTGGTCAAGGCAGCTGATTATTTCACTAGTTTGTACATTTCTTTCTCACCTTGATTAATCCATCCACTTATTTCTACTTTTGAATAGTTTAGCTGCCAAGGAAACTAACAGTGTAATCTGTTATCTCTCCAGGGCTAACCCTTAGTACCAGTGCATGTTCACTTTAATGGGACTCGCATTGGGCACAAAAGGCTAGTGTTAATATTAAACAGCTGGAAGATCATTCCCTAATTTACTTACATTGGTGATTTCCTGTGGATTTCTTTTAAAGATAATGGAATGTCGGAACCAAAGGACTGGTAATAAATGCCCGTTTCCCCATTCTTGTTGGGGAAGGTGAAGTTAGCTGAAAATAGGTCAATGGAAGTTAGAAAATACCTCTGGGAATTTGACTCTAATTTGTTAAATACCAAGCTCTGTAACCTTTCTCTGAAACTCAGCCTAGTCAAATGGCTGAGTTCACAGAAAGTGGGCAGGTAAGCTTATAAGCAGATGTGTTTTGAAAGCACAGGGTGACTGAATTCTGCATTGCAGTGCTCTGGCTGTGCTTTATATACCACCAAAAGACAAACTGATTTAAATTTGTCTTGTTGCCCATGGTGTGTGAGCATGCAGAAGGGAGCGACCTGACTTTGCAAGATCCTCATCAGCAGGACATAGGGCGTCTGCAAAGTACCCCTGTTAACAGAAACTTAAAGGTGCATAGTTAGACCTGTGCTTGACGCATTCTCCCCTCAGGCTGAGCTGCTGCTCCTCCTGTACTCAGGGCTGTCACAGCTAATGGGGAGAAAGAAGAGCAGCTTTTGTCTTGAAGACATCAAAAATCATACAAATAAATTGAAACCATATTTATTTATTTTATTTTATTGTACTTATACCCCACCCCTCTCGCACATAGGTGAACTGGGGCGGTGAATACAAACAGAATAAAACAATAACACACAATAAACATAAAAATAAAATATAAATATAATATAAAATGCAAATATTAATAAAACCATAGCAGCAATAACAATTTAAACCCAGCCTGTAAAAAACATACTTTCCCACTCCCTATTAACCCATCCCGCCCACCCCCTCAACCCCTGCCAAATGCCTCATGGAAGAGCCAGGTCTTCCAACTTCATCGGAAAGCCAGGAGATCTGGGCTGAAGTGAACCTCCACTGGGAAGGAATTTCACAGCGATGGTGCGGTCTCTAAGCACACCTGCCTGTTGGTCCACCAATTCAGGACTTCTGGCGGGACCTCCAGAAGGACGTCCCCGGATGACCGCAGGGGCTGCTTGGAATACCAGGGAGTGAGGTGATCCTTCAAATAAGCAGGACCCAGGCTGTGAAAGGGTTTAAAGGTCAAAACCAGCACCTTCAATCAGGCCTGGAAGACAATAGACAGCCAGTGCAAAGCTCAGAGCATTGTTTATACATGCTCCTTGGGGCCTGTCCCTGTAAGCAGATGGGCCACCACATTTTGCACCAGCTGCAGTTTCCAGACCATCACCATGGGCAGCCCCACATACAGTGCATTGCAATAGTCCAGTCTTGAGGAGACAAATGCATGGATAACTATGGGAAGGTCGGCATCCGAGACATATGTGCAAAGCCTCTTCACCAGATGTAATTGGCGAAAGGCATCCCTGGCCACAGCGGACACCTGGAAATCTAGGCAGAGCTGCAAATCCAGGAGCACCCCCAGGCTCCGGACAGAGGGAACCAAAGGAGGGTGAACACCCTCAATTACGGGAGTGTTCCCCTCTCCCAGATCACAGACACCCCCTCCCCCCCATCATCACTTCTGTCTTGTTGGGATTTAACTTCAATCAACTTGACCTCATCCAATCCCCCAATGCAGCCAGACACCGGGACAGCAAGGAGACAGCAGAGCCTGGGTTGGTTGAAAAAGATAAGTACAGTTTGGATTTCATCAGCATATTGGTGACAACGAACCCCCCAGCTGTGCATGACCTCCCCAAGCAGCTTCGTATACACATTGAACAAAAAAGAGGAAAGAATGGAACCCTGTGGAACCACACACAAGAGGTCCTCAGAGGACAAAGTGCAATCCCCTAGTACTAACCGTTGTGATCTATCCATGAGGTAAGAATTGCAAAACGGTCCTGTTCACCCTGGCCAGGTCCTGCAGGCGAGTCACCAACATCTCATGATTCACTGTACCAAAAGCCACTGATAGATCCAATAGAACCAATAGGGTCATATGACCCCTATCCAGCTCTTCCAGGACGTCCTCGACCAAGGTCATCTCCGTGTCATGACCTGGACGAAAGCCTGACTGTGTGGTATCAAGAAAACCAATGCTATCCAGATGAACCTGGAGCTGATGAGCCACCACCTGTTCAATAACCTTCCCTAAAAATGGAAGGCTAGAGACAGGCTGATAGCTCGCTGGGGCATCAATGTCAAGAGATGACTTCTTGAGGAGAGGCTGGACTACAGTCTCCTTAAGGCATTATGACACCCTCCCTTCCTAAAGGGAGGTGTTAACCACCCCCGCCAGCACTGTGCTGACTCTTAAAATGGTCTGAATTTGACACATGCATGTGCACTTCCACTCAACTGTCTTACTCAACATTTGTAGTCCAAAGGAAGGACTCCCTATGGCAGAGGGAGAGACCAGCTCTAATCCCATCTGCCTGGCTTACAATGGGGACAGGTGCAGCAGCTCATGGTTCCGCACCTTGGTAGTTACTTAGAAGGCTATTCTGGACCAAAATACAAACAAAAATTGAGCCTATATTGGCTGCTCAATGGCATTTTCCTGGCTGGAAGACCTTTGTACAAAAAAGAGAGGGTTGCTTGTTCTCTAGGCAGTAATTATTTTTGCATTTGCAGGGGAGGCGGTTTCTGCTCCAGAAAAAGATTCTGTATGTAGCACACTGTAGATTAGTGTAGAAGTGACCTAAGTTTAAATAAACTCTTTAAATTGAGTATCTTGCATTACAATGACAGTGCAGGCAGTACTCTTTAATAATATTCCCTAACACTTCCAGTGGCTCTAGGAGCTGGGATTTCCTAAGACTGAACATAATGTAAATTCCGTAACTCTTAGTTGCAGGAGGTCTATACCGACTGACTGGTGCTACTGTGTTATTTTTTACTCTTCAAAATTATGAAAGTATGCATAAAATGTTGTATTATGATATTCTTAAAATGTCTTCTGCACGATGAAATACTTCCACAAAGAACAGATTCGTTAAAATATTGTAGTACAAATCAATTTAAATATTTCTCATTACCTATTCAGATCTTTGTATTTGCCAAATGCTGAACATGTGTAGATGGATCTTTTTGCAGTGATGCCCCCTCCCCTTGGCCCATGTGTGCAAGGGGGGTGTCTGTGCGATCACCATGGCAGGTACGAGGAGAATGGGGAGGCATCCATTTGAATGCCGCGACTGGTGGGTGTGCGCGCTCCTGTGCTTCACCCACCTCCACCCATCACCCACACACGGAGCAACAGGTGCCAATGGCAAATGCTCTGTACATGGAGATGGGTGGAGGTGGGTTGGTGTCCATGAGAACACGCCGCCCACCCATCCCCTCACGTACCTGCACGTTTGAAAAGGGTCAGAGTGAAATTAACACACATGCACATGGATAGACAGCTGACCTCAATTGTATTTGTTGATTATTATTTTTTAATTTAATGTGACACAGGAATATGTGTTCATGGCTATTTCTACCCAAAAAAATGGATGGAGAGTGGGGGAGTAAGAAATATCCATTTGCAATTATAAATGCAAAAAGAAAATTGAATGAGCTTTTGATTTGTATTTATTTTTAATATTGTTTGCATGTATAAAAGCAATGAAACTAGTTTTATTCCTCAAAATGGCACTGAGTGATCTTTTTAAAGAAAAAAATAAGAGTTTTGTAAGAACCAGAAAACAGTATATGTCCAAGAAGGATGGGACTTTCTTTAAAAAAGAGATACTAAAGGCACAATTGTAAACCATTCCAAAGAAAAAAAATGGAAGACATGCAAAAAAAACGAGTGTGCCTGCACAAGGAACTTACCAATGAGTTAAAAATGAACAGGGAAACATATAAAGAATAAGGTTGTGCATTCGGGTTTGAACAACACACAAATAAAAAAAAGTCGTTTTCGGCTTCCATATCTTAAACAGAAAAAATATCCAGCAATTTGTGGTTATGTACTAGTGTGCATTGTGCCTCTCAATATCCACTTCTAATCTGATGTTTTTAATGATGTCTAGCAGTTTAAGTATTTTTCATGATAGTGCTGATCAGGGGGATGTTTGGCAGCGTCTCCCCCCCCCCCCCCCCGAAAAAACACAAAAAAATGGTACTGAAACCAGAATAAACATCAAAAATACAAAACTTGCCCCCTTTGCACATCCCTAATAAGGAAATGAAACATGGACAGTGTTACAGTGGAGTCCCAAGGATCTCCCAGGGTTATAGGGAATTTAGCTCACCCCTGTAACAAACTCGAAGTGCCTGCTGCTCCTCAATATAAACATGGGGTAACCCCAATTTAATAGATGGCCTCCACACAGTTATCCAAGACTTTCCCAAATTCCATATAACCAGAAACACCCCCATCTTAGTTCTGTTCAGCTCAGTCCTGGGTCTGGCCTAGTCAGCCTTGCAAGCCTCCCACTAAAGTATTGTTAGGCTCCTTGGGCAGGTTTGTTCCCTTCAGCAGGCTTCTTCTTATTTCCTCTTGTTCAGTTCCTCCTTTCTTATATACACCCAGGAGTGGGCATGGCTTCAAGCCCACTCTAAGTCTTAAAGCGCCAGAGTCCTTATGTGGCTCTACTGTGCCACAGACAAGTTACCAACGTTGTGTATAGGCATGCAGCCCAAACTCATAAGGAGCGAGGGAGTGCAGGTTCCCATCATTGATGGGGTGCATCCCCCCTTGGTCCCTTTAGGTTTGGAGCCTGGGAGTGCTCCTCGTTTCACAGCTCTGCCTGGATGCCCAGATGGCAGCTGTGGTGAGGAGTGCATTTTGTAAGTAACATCTGGTTTGTCGTCTTTGACCCTAAATCTCAGGCTCTGATCTGGCCACCGTCATCCATGTGTCCATCACTTCGAGACTGGACTACTGCAACGCACTCTACATGGGCCTACCCCTGGTGATGACCTGGAGACTGCATCTGCTTAGGAAAGAGCCAGTCTTATGTCCTCTGTCACAGTGCTGAAGTGTGTGTGTGTGATGTCAATTGGATGGAAAATGGGACCATATTGGACTGTCTCTGAGGGCTTTAGTTCTGGGGGACTTCAATATCCACACTGATGCCAATCCTGGGGGAGCGGAGCGTGCGTTCATGGCCGTCATGACAACCATGGGACTCTCTCAGAGGGTTGTTGGCCCAACACATGATGGACGACATACCCTAGACCTGATATTCTGCAGTGGCCTTGAGGCGGGGGATCTGGTGGTGGGGGACGTGCCAGCAGTGCCCTTGTCATGGATGGATCATTATCTCCTCCAGGCCAGTCTCCTGGCACATGTCTGCCCCCAGAGAGGTGTTGAACCCGTTTGGCTGGTTCATCCCCAGACACTTATGGAACCAGAGATATTACAGAATGCTCTAGGGGAGTTACCTCCCAATCTCAATGATTGTTCGTTCATTGACCTCATAGCTTTTTGGAACATCTTGCTGACTGAGGCCGTTGACCGAACAGCTCCTAAGTGCCCACTTCCTGAATGTTGATGATGCAGGTCCTCTTGATTTACAGAGGATCTGTGTGACAGATGAAGTAGGAGGGGCAGTGGTTGGAGTGATGATGGCACCGTACTATGCTGTAGCTGTGCAGGCAGCAAAGAAGGTGTTCTTTGCTACCCTCATAGCATCTGAGAAGTCGTATCCGGGTGGTGCAGAGACTGGTCAATCCGACCAACCTCCACCTAGAACTGGAATTTTCCAGTGCTCACTGTGACATGTTTGTCAATTTCTTTGTAGATAAAATTGCCTGGTTTCACCAGTTTCGACACAGCATTTATAGCAGTGGGTGAACCTGAGGCAGTGGAGGCCCCACTTTGTCCAATTTCATGGGATCAATTTCAGCGGGTGTTGCCCACTGATGCGGCGGATGTCCTTGGGGCAGTTAGAGCCACTTGTTATGAATTAGATCCATGCCTTTCCTGGCTGGTCAAGGCCTTCCGGGAGATGCTAGGGCCGTTGCTGACTGGAGTTGTCAATGCCTCCTTTAAGGAGAGCAGAGGGCCAGGCCACCTTAAAGAGGTGGTGGTATGGCCTCTGCTCAAAAAACCATCTCCTGACATTGACCTCCCTGCCAGCTATCGGCCATTCTCTAACCGCCCCTTTCTAGGGAAGGTTATTGAACGGGTAGTGGCTCAGCAGCTTCAGGGGCATATGGATCGGGTCAGTTTTCTGGATCCTTTGAAGTTTGACTTTCACCCTAGGATTGGCATGGAGACTGCACTTGTGGCTTTGGTAGATGACCTGTGTCATGAATTAGATCAGGGCAGATAATCTTCTGGATTTTTATTATATCTGTCAGCAGCATTTGATACCATTAACCACGAGATGATGGCCCGTCTGCGAGACCGGGCCAGGGTGGGCGGAATTGTTCTTGAATGGTTCCACTCGTTCCTGGCCAGGAGAACTCAGCAGGTGGTTCTCAGGTAATGTTCATCATCTCCCCGGGACCTCATGTGTGGAGTCCTGCAGGATTCTATTCTGTCACCCCTCCTGTTCAATGTGTATTTGCAGCCTTTGGGTAAGGTTGTGAGAGGGTTCAGTGTACACTATCACCAGTATGCCGATGATACACAACTTTACCTCTCTTTTTCTGCAGACCCAGACCCAACAGTCTCAGTGCTTACCCAGTGTCTGGCGGCTGTGGGGGATTGAATGAGGGTGAGAACCATCTGAGGTTGAATCCTGACAAGATGGAGGTGATGCTGGTGGGTAGTGCCGAGGGGGTTGTGGCTCCTGTCATTGGTGGGGTTTGCCCCCCTTTAACTACTCAGGTCCGTAGTCTGGTGGTGCTTCTCGATTCACAGCTCCACCTGGATTTCTAGGTGGTGACTGTGGCGGGGAGTGCCTTTTGCCAGTTACATCTGGTGCGAAAGCTGCGACCATATATTTCGGACTCTGACCTGGCCACCATCATCCATGTCTTTATTACCTCTAGATTGGACTATTGGAATGCGCTCTACTTGGTGATGGTCCGGAGGCTGCAGCTGGTGCAGAATGCGGTGGCCCGTCTGAAGGGGATGGGTCTTCACGAGCACATCACACCAGTGCTCCATTTTCTGCACTGGTTGCATATTGTCTTCTGGCCCAATTAAGGATGTTGTTAATGACCTATAAAACTCTAAACGGTCTGGGCCCACGCTTACCCATGGGACCGCTTCATGCCCTGGACTGTGGTGTAGTCCCTGCGGTCGGCTGGGGACACCCAACTTGAGGTCCCCTGGGTGGCGACAATGGGGAGGGCACTCTCGGTGGCCACACCTAGGCTGCGGAATTCCCTCCTAACGGAGGCCCACTTTGCCCCGGACCTCCCCTCTTTCTGGAGACAGTGTAAAACCTGGCTGTTCCACCAGCCTTTTGGGGACTGAGACAGGTAGGGGTGGGTGGGCTGTGGAGGGGTTTTGGTTCCGCTATTTTAGTAGTTTTAATTAGTTAAATTTTAAGCTATGATTTTAATTGTTGATTTTATTGTGTATTGTTTGTTTTGTTGTGAGCCACCCCGAGCTGCTATCTGAGCAGGAGGGTGCAGGATAAAATACTCCTAAATAAATAATAAAACACAAAGATGTTACCTCTGGAAATGTGTGCACAAACCACAAAATGTAACTTGCTTATAAAATAGGGACACTTTATCCAATATTTCAGAAACTTAGCCACAATGATCCCTTGTGTGAGAGGTACAATCTCTCCAAATTTCAGCCACATTGGAAAAAAGAGAGAGAAGTTACAGCCAGAAATGCATCACGAACCATGATGCTTATAAAATCGGGGCGCTTTATCCAATATTTCAGAAATTTGGCATGCATGATCCCCTCGATAAGGGGTACATTCCCTCCAAATGTCATGCAAATGAGACAGGAAACAAGTTACAGCCTGATGTGTTCCAAAATTGTAAATATTTTTAATTCTGATTTAATTTTTGTTTTTATGCTGAAATTTCATTAGTAACTTTGTTTTCATTTTTCTGGTATTAACAACAAAAAATAAAATTCTGTTAATACCAGAAAACCAAAAATGAAATGCACACCCCTAATTGAGCACTGGCCAGACCTCGCCTAAAGTATTGTGTCCAGCCTTATTTTAGGCAGGACATTGACAAGTTGAAGCGGGTTCAGAGGATGGTGACAAAGATGATAAGGGGTCTGGAATTAAGTCTTATGAGGAAAGGATGAAGAAACTATGTATGTTTAACCTAGTGAAGAGAAGATGAAAGGGAGGCATGATAGTAGTTTTTAAATATCTAAAGGGATGTCACCTATAAGATGGCAACAAACCGTTTTTCATGGCTACATTACTTCTACATAGGACTAGAAGCAATGGGCTCAAGATCTGGGAAGGTAGATTTTGATTAAGTAAAGCTTTCTAACAGCAAGAGCTTTGTGGAAGTGGAACCAGTTGCCTAGGGAGGTTGTAGGCTCTGCATCGCTGGGGGCTTTCTTAGAGAATCTGGACAGCCATCTGTTGGGATGTTGTGGCTGCAGTCATCCTGCATCAAGTCAGGAGGTTGGACTAGATGACCCCCGAGATACCTTCCAACGTTATGATTCTGTGATTCGTTTTGTCCCAGATCAGATCATTTTGTATTCTAATCCAAATTGTTTGCAACCTCTTCCAGTTTTGTGTTGTCTAAATATTTCCAATATTCCCATCAAACAAAAGCATCTTTTATCTTAATGGAAAGGGTAGAAAGAGGGGAGGGGAAAGAGAAAATGGCCATGATCATCCTGAAATCTGTTTATGATCCTCAATTTAAATTGAAATGCATTTGAAAAACACACACACACACACACACAAAACCCATTGATTTTTATCCACCTCACTGGGTAGAAAGATTACACCAGTTAAAAGGAGCCACGTGTTGTCAGTAATTGTGCAAATTGGATCATCTACAGAATTTCTAGCCACAGGCTTATTTCAAGTAACAATTTATAGGGACTGTTCTAGTGATAACGGATAACCTTTATTCATTATTTATATTCCTTTGATTTAAAACTTCAAGGAAAGCTATGCATTACTTTTATTGTGTTCCTAATCTTTTACCGCTTCTACAAAACTGAGTGTTTGTTTTACCTATATTCATATATCAGACACAATTAAATGTGATATCTAAAAACATCCAGGAAAGTATTTCCTTACCTTAAACTGTAAAGAACAGTGTTTGGATGCAGAGTAATAATGGTACTCCCACACCTTGAAGTTGAGGGGAATGCCTTGCCCCTTGAAGCCCCATTAAACTACCACTCCGCTTAACAACAGATAATGGACCCTAGGGGTGTGCACCAAGGACCCATGTTTTTTGTTTTCATTTTTTGTTTTTGTTATGAGAAGCTGTTTTCGTTATCGTTAATGAAATGTTGTTTTTGTTATCGATGTCGTTATTGGTCTTGATTTCGTGCAACAATGAAGATTTTACTTTTGGGGTCACTTCTGTTGTGGACTGCTACCAGTGGCAGAAGTGCCAGCAGACAGCTGCCCCAGATTTCTCAGAACTCTTTCTTTCCCTTCTCATTATAATGCAGTAGTAAGTGCACAATGACAATATGAAAAATGACTAATATATACGTCTAGCCTACACCTAATAACCTATACTATATGCAATATATTCCTATCTAAGTATCTATATGAATAAACTTCTATCTGCTGTGTGTTCTAAGTATCTATCTATCTCTATCTATCCTATAATGCTAATATATATAATAAAACAGCCTAGTATCTACTAATATCTAGATAAAGACGTGATTCAGAGGAGCCGCCGCTGCTGAGACAAGCTCTGGGGTTTGTGAGAGGTGCTGCAGGTCAGAGCGAATGGTGTAGAGAGGGAGGCTGTCTACTGTATTCTCCGCACCTGGGCAGTTTTTGATTGGAAGCCCTGCATGACACATGGGACGTTCTTGACTTCCGGGTTTCTGACCCAGCCTTCAAACGGCCCGCTAGTGGATGCTGGCGCCACGGGTGGCACGCCTAAGGACTGCGCACGGCCTTAAGTGAAGGTGGGGCGACTAGGGCGGAGGATACTGTGTCTCTTTGCTTTGACTTGTGTTTGCAAGAATTTGACTTCGTCCAAGGATCTAGAAGGAGGTAACTCGTTTTCCGTCTGGGCCTGGACTTTGTATAGATGAGCCCAGTCAGAGACCAATTATAAAACTCTTGTGGAGTCTGTGTTCCCTGGACGTATATTGAGAAGATGCTGGTTATTGCTATTGCCCTTGGGGGCTCACTGGCCACTCATATTTCGGGATAGTAATTGTCCTTTTTAGGGGCTATTTTGTGGACCCATTTTGACTTATGCTGGTATTTTAAATTTCGTATTTTAATCTTGATTTATGTGGGATTTTTTGGAATGGTTCTCTGCTGGGCAGTTAATACACTCTGAGAAAGACTGTGGTAGTAGAAGGTCTAGAACCTAGATTTATTATTTATTTTTCTTGTTTATTTTTTATAGTTCTATAATTACTTCAAAGAGTAAATGTGGCCACCCTCAGGTTGCAATGCTATCCCGACCGCCAAAGCAAAGAAAAATGGATAGCTTCTTAAGTATGGGGATTCCAATTTCTAATAGATTTGCAGTACTGGAGGAGGAGACGATCTCTGATTGTCTATTGAATCATCCAAACATGAACTTTCAGCCTAATTTGCTATTAGGGACGGTAAAACAGATGGCCACAGTACGGGGTAGGAGGGATGGAACAGAGGAGAGGGTTCCAGCCATAGTACAGAACTATAAAAATAGTCAAAGGAAAGGGGATCTGGGAATTGGTTTATACCCCCCAGAGGTAGGGGAAGAACCTTTAAGGCCCCCCGATCCTCAGCAGGTTGGCCAAACCCTTCCTGTAGCTGAACTCATGAATGAACATGTATTGATTACAGCTCAAACAATTCAGTATTGGTTTACACAACTGAATGAATTATCACACAAGGTTGGTGAATTGATTGATTTAGTGAATAAAGATTATTCCAATAAGGACAGAGCAGGTCCCTCGTCAATAGTGCCCAATGTGGCAGGAAAGATGAAGGACTCTGATGGTAATCATTGACAGAAGCCAATGGGGGATGATCAGTTGGTCATTGACCTGCTGGATGATTGTGGCCAGAGATCTTTAGTTTTCCATCAGAGAACAAATAACAAGCTAGCCCTCACTGTTAAGCCCACTCCCTGTGGTAATTTACCTTTTTGGAGTTCACCTCTTGAAGCGGCATAGCATTTGAGAGTTCTGACTCATCTCCCTATTACTAGCAAAGATATTCAGAAAATAGATATGGTGGGCATGGATATAATACAAAGATGTGTGATGGTATATTTTAAACATCACAAAATAGTCCCCTCCATTATGCAGAAAAAAGACCTTTTAATATGTTGTGGTGTCTACCCCTCCAACATATATCTCAAAGTTGGAGGAGTGAATGATGCCCAGTCTTCTGGTAAACAATCTTCTTATAAGGTTCCAACAGCGGTAGAATTAATAAATAATGGACACCAGTCAGTTCCTGCCCCTATTCCTCTGCTAGTAGATTTGGGTATTCAACCCAAACAGGAGGAGGTGATGGAAATTCAGGCAGTATCTGAGACTTATTTAGCTCCCCAGCAGCTTGGTAGGAAGCTGGGAGACTGTCTGGATACAAAACCATCTACCGTTACCTCCAGTGTTTTTCTTAATAAGCTATCTTCTTTATACAGCCAAATTTCTCAATCATTGCTGAAAGACAAACTAGAGAGTAACTGTAATAGTAGTCAGAAGGTGGAGGGTGAAGGCGAAGAAGAAGGAATAGAACTGGAAGTAATTCCTGTATTAGGAACTATGTGTCAGTCAAAGGTAGGATTTTCAGAAAGACCTAATCTTCCTTCTGAGGTCCAGATAACCTCCACCCCCTTGCGATTGGAAGGGGATGCACAAGTGGATCTTTCTCCATCGGTGACACTTATTGATGGTTCCTGTCAAATGAGCATGCCAGCTCTTGAAAGTCCAGTAGTTCAGGCTGAGTATCACTCAGTTTGCTAACTTGCATCGTCTTCTCAGCCTTCTCGTGAGGTCAACATCCCTGTGCAGAACGGCCTATCTGAGATTGACTGAATCCAATATGAGCAGCCGGGTGGTGCTTTAAAAGTGGTATCATGGAACATTGCAGGCTGGGCTTCCAAATATAAGGACCCTGATTTTATATCATGTTTGTCAACATGAGGGGAGGTTTATTGATCTTGGTCTCAACGAATATAGATATACAGGGAGAGATACAGGACCTATCTGGTCCTAATATTATCGCTTTACGGTTAACTATTCCACACTTGCATGCTCCACTCCTATTGATTAATGCTTATAATCCACCAGCCAATCAAATAGTTATTTTGACAATCTTTAAGGGAGATAATTCTGGAGCATCAAATAAAATTTCTAAATGATGGATTATTGATTTTAGGAGATCTAAATGCAAGAATTGGTGCCAGTGCCTTTGATATAATTTATAGTTTGGGTCTAGGTAATGTGGAAAACTTCTTCTATGACTTTAATATGGACAGAGCTTCGATGGATCATAAAATTAATCAGGCAGGCCACGAATTGTAAAAGCTGACCCTGGATATGCCATTGAAGATTTTGAATGGTAATAGTTATGGGGATAATAGAGGAAACCTGACCTATGTAGGAACGGTTGGAGGCAGTGTGCTGAACTTTGCCTTACTTTCTCCTTGTATGCTTCAGTATTTGCTTTTTTTGTGTGTTGGCGATCAGGTTTGGAGTGATCATCTCCCCGTACAGCTAGCCTTGCAGCTCCCTCATCTGCCTAGAAGGTTTGGCGATGGGGGTGCAAAGGGGCTGGGGGGAGAGATGGTAACTCGTCGGACCATGTGTTGGTCCGAACAGCTAGCGCTAGCAGTACAGTCTTTTTTTATACAGCCAGAGGTTAGTGTATTTGGCACGCAATTATTGGCAGTCACAGAGGTGGAAGCCACCTTTTTATTATGGTCCCATTTTGCAAGTTCTTTGAGCTCGTTATTTACCAGGGCAAATAAGGTAGGGAAATCGGCACCCCTGGGAAGGTATCCCTGGTGGGATGAGGCGTGCAGAGCAGCTAGAGCTTCATTAAGATTTCAAATCCGTAAATTTCAACTAAATAATGATTTGAATCACCTGGTTAAATACAGAGAACTGAGGAAACAGTATACAATTTTGTTAGCAAGAAAGAGGGAGGTATTTATTAACCATCAGTGGGTAACACTGCAGGATATAGTTGACAGGAAGGATATCTGAGGCTTTTGGAAGGTGGTGAATAATTCTGGTAAGCAGGGACAACTGCTTAAAGAACCTAAGATCCCTTCTTCAATTTGGGTCAAACATTTTTCAAAATTGTTTGCTGCTTACGATTTGGAGTGTACATTTGCGTCTGCCCAGGATGAGGTTCCTCTGCTATGGGATCCAGTAGCTCCTCTGGAAGTGAAGGAAGCCATAGATAGATTAAAAATGGGCAAAACAGTAGATTATATTCCGGGAGAAATTTATAAAATGTTCCCTGATTGGGGGCTTATTGCTATCGCCGATTTATTTTCATTGATCAATGCTTCTTTAGTAATTCCAGGTAGTTGGAGAACCAGTATAATTGTACCTATATTCAAGAAGGGGGATAGAGCAGATCCAAGTAATTTTAGACCAATTAGCTTGCTTTGTATAATTTTGAAAATTTATACAAGATTACTTCTAAACCGTTTGCAAACCTGGTTGGATGAGGAAAATATCCTTGCAGACAAGCAAGCTGGTTTTAGAAATAACCGATCCACTTTAGGACAAGCTTTTGTCTTTAATCATATAATTAGTAAATACCAGCGGCGTAAGCGGAAGATATGTCATGGGGACATGGGTGCAACACACCCATTTGGGGGGAGATGACACACATTTCGGGTATACGTGTAATGTAATATAAAGGGTTAACAGATTGTAAGCTCAGGTGTAGCAATATACTGAAACCAGTTGCCAGAGTGGGGGGAGAGATTCCCTTTGTTATAACAAGTGGGCAGTTTATAGCCAAGCAACGGCCAGGTCCGCCCTACCACCTTGTTACAATGACAATAGCAGCAGGACACAGGAAGTCACCGAAGCCCCTGCGAAGGGGAGAAGAAGTGACAGGATCTCTAGAGACTTTCAGGACACTTCCATCTTGGACTTGAAGGAGAGAACAGCTCAGCAGAAGAGCTGCTACAAACATGAACTAAACTCTTTCATATTCTCTAAAAGGGTGAAAACAGACATGACGCTAACCACCCTTTAACCACCCTTGGTGGTCATTTATGCATGTTTCAGGGCTGCATAGGGCACCAATACAGCCCTGCAACATGCATAAATAACCACCCAGGGTGGTTAAAGGGTGGTTAGCATCATGTCTGTTTTCACCCAAAGACTTGGGCCCGGCTTGGACATCAAAGCTGTGAGATACGCTGATGAACTTGAATTGAACCACAGGGTAAAGGGACAGTTAGGGAATCTCAGTATATCTTAGTATGTGTGTACTTTATGTTTGATTTATTGACTTGCACTATCTGATCAACAGCCTCGTACTTGTATGTACTCAATATATGTTTTATAACCAAGCCTAGCATGCTTGTGTGTTTATTCAGCCTTGGGGGGTTAATTAGAGGAGCACTCTATCTAGGTGAAAGCCTAGACAAACCTTTTTCATATAAGATAACCCCACTGTGAAGTCTTCCAAGCTACAGGTGGCCAAAGAAGGTTCTCTGCGTTACGGCTGGGCTGGGAGATCAAGGGGAGGCGTTTCTGGGAGGTGCAGACCTCCGAAAGCTCCCTGATTGCAGTGAAGGTTTTCTGATCACGTGGGAACCCACACGGGCACAGGCAACTGGGTTTCAGCCGGCCTGGTAGGCATTCGGGGGACAGCCTCTAAAGGGAGTGAGGGCCCCAACTTCGTGACAAGATATTCACAGCATTTATTGACCTATCTTCCGCATTTGAAATGGTTTAAAGAACAAAGCTGTGGATCGAGCTTGCTCGTCTAAGTATGGACAAGCGGTTACTGCTAATAATTAAAGCATTTTATACAAATACATCTTTGAGGGTGAGAATGGCCTCAAATGGAGCACTGACGAGGACCCGGTACAGAGTTACTGGGGAGTCCGACAGGGTTGTTTATTGACTCCAACGCTTTTTAACATATATGTCAATTCCCTCATAGTAGATCATAAAGATGCAGGGACATATCACGCCCCACGAATTGGCCACAGAGCAGTTTATATGTTAATGTACGTGGATGACGCTGTGCTTGTATCCCTTAGTAAATATGGACTGAATAGATCTGAGTGATTTTGGGGATAAATGCCTGGGAAAACATCTTTGTATAAACTACAATAAAACAAAAATTGTGGTTTTTGCAAAACGCTTTATAAAACATACTTGGATGCTTCAGAGATACAGATTGGAGCAGGTACGATCTTACAAATACCTGGGCATCACTTTTGATGACAGCGGCGTAAGGCAGGCCCATGTTACATCCATTAAGATGGTGGCGCAAATGGAGGCGTTGGCTACCCAGCGTTTCTTTTCTGCCATGGGCAGCGATGTATTGGAGCAGTGGGCAAAGTTGTTGCTGCAAAGGTGATGGCTAGGATCCTTTACGGTGTTCAGGTTTGGGGATATGACCAGCGGGCCATAGTTAAATTGCTCCCGGTCATTAACGGTCTGTGGAAATGGGTTTTGAGGATTCCTCCATCTTCCAATTCAGCAATTGTTAATTTGGAATTGGGTAATCAGTCCCTATCCGCAATAGCAGAAATCCGTATATTGAAATTCTTGGCCAGGATTAGAGACGCGCCAGACACTTTGTTACTGAGATTAGCCTTGCTGGAAAAACAGAACCGCGAATGTGGTGTGGATGTGTGGTGGGCTGACTTGAAATCTCGCCTGTCTTCCCTGGGCTTCTCAGAGACTTTTTCTTCAGGCTTATACTAGCACTCAAATTGTCAACCTTTTAAAACAACGGGTCTCTGATATTGAAAGCAAAGACAGAGAGTTCTAGCAGCCAGATCCCTTATTTCCCCTTTTTATAAATATCTCATACCTCCGAGGGGGGGGGGGGCGGGGAGCCGTATATATACATTCCCTTTTGGATCCAAGGTTGAGGCAAGCTTTTATTAGCCTGGGGTTACAATCCATGCATACTGCAGTCCTGATAGGGAGATATCAGGGCACTCCCTATCAGGACCGGCTGTGTCCCTGTGGAAGGGAGATTGAGTTCACTATTTGCTGGTTTGCCCTTTATATGACAGTTACCAGAGTCAGCTGAAATCTGCTATTGACTGGGATCGCTCTCGATCAAGAATCCAGCAGTTGATATATCTCCTAGGGGACTCTGACCCCCTAAGAATGAAGCTGGTTTCCATCTTTGCTTTGTGAATTGCCAATATTCGTAGCAATTATGAACCAAAACCTCTGTCAGTATTGTTTTATGGGAAGGAGTGCTTTGGACACCAAGCTTTTTGCTTAAGCATGTTGTGGACTGAGTTGTTTATGTATACTGCATATAACATGTATAATATGTATATACTACCTCTTGGGCTGGGTCACGCTGCCAATGAATATTATTGTTTTATGGGCTATATTATATTATATTATACTTGTAATTTTATTTTTTTGAGTTATTCTGCTGGTATTTCCTTTTCTAATAGCAAAGTGGCTACACAAATAAACTTATTTACTTACTATATAATATCTACTCTGTGTACATATAACTAATATATCTAGATAATATGGACAGGGGAAGACAAAGAAGAAGGAGAAAGGAAAAAACTATAGGGTATATCTAATAGAGGTGGGACCCCAGGCCCATTACCGGCTACCGGATTTACCGGTTACCGGTTCTGCAAAAACCGGATTCCCGGATTAAATCCGGTATACCGGTACCGGATTTATTTCATTGAGTTAAATGGGGCGCTGTGTCCCCATTGAACTCAATGAAATAAATGAATTCCTTCCCCCTCCCCCTCCGAGGCTGCGTGGGTGGAAGGGGGGACACCCCCCACCCACCCTGCCCAGCCTGGATTTTTGTTTAAAAACAGACTGAGAGGCGAGCCCACCCCCCAGCACCAGCGGCCGCGGCGTCCCCGCAGCCGCCGGTAAGTATGACCCGATCCCTGGGGGGGGTGTTTAACACCCC
>QEPC01012510.1:2209172-2250181 GCA_003113815.1 Sphenodon punctatus
AGCCCCATTGGCTCCGTGCAGCCTAGCCCGTGGCCAATCATAGACTGCCAAGCCAGTGGTCTGAGGCGAAAAGAGATGGTGATTCATCAGGCTGGCTGCTACTCCAAGCCACTCTCCACCCTCCACCCCTGGTGCCTGGAAGTCTGCTCCTAGCTGAGTCAAATGACTTCCCCCTCCCTGCTACATTTGGCCTTCCAGTGACCTGACAGAAGACCATGTTTTAGCCACCCGAACACAACCGAACGCGATTCGAATTGAACGAACTGTTCGGCCATTTCGTAGTTCGGTGTTCGGTTCCGTTCGGTGTGTTCGGCCATTTTGTAGTTCGGTGTTCGGTTCCGTTCGGTGTGTTCGCCCTTTCGGTGTTCGGTGTTCGGTCCGTTCGGTGCGTTCATGTTCGTGTTCGTGTTCGGTTGTTCGAACAGGCTGAGTTCAGGCCGAACACCGAACTACCGAACCGCGTTCGCCCATCCCTATTTCTTAGGCAGCTAAACGGCTTTGAAAATTTAATGTGCAGTATCCCTATATGTAAGCACAAGTCCATATGCATGGACAATCCTCATCACTTTCAAAATGTAACACTCTCTTTGGAAAAGAAAGCAGTACTGACTGAGTCGCAGCGGTATGTACAATCATTACATGCCCTGTCTTGATAAAATAGTCATACATTCAGGACTCAACCCTGTTCCTTCTAAAGCCAATGGCAAACAGACTATGTCTTTGCTTCTGAGGATATGCAGCTCCTTTTGTTCCATCATAAAAAATACCACATCTGCAGAAGGATTAAAACAATTCAAAATGAAAATAGTTTTTCAAATAGTCTTGCCAAGTATATTTGTGCAGAGTGTTAAAAAGTGAATGTAGCAGTGGGGCCTCCAGGGCAACACAGGGGTGCTGGTTGTCAGTTTGGGGGAACTAGCACAACCCCACTGCCACACCCTTCCTGCTCAGTCTGGTATTTAAGACACAGACATGGCATGCACTGTAGGGGTTTCCCTGTAGGGTCCCTACCCTTGGCCTCCACCTCCCCTTACAGTCAAGGGCTATGCCTCCAATAGTGCACAGTCATAGGGGTAATAATTTCCCAGGATGTCCTAGAACCCCTCTAGGGTTAAACACAGTCTCTTCCTAGTTGAGGGTTCAGCCTCTCCAGCTAGGAGACCCTCAGGGTGTTCTTTAAAGTCTGGTGGCCAAACATCAAACAGATCCCACCTGGTAAGTTCAGTCCCCTGTTAATCTTCTAAGACTTCTGAAGACAGGTGCCATGGGGGGATGGGGGGTCTCTGGAGCAACTTCAGTCAGGAAGGGAGTGGGGAATCTCAAGCAGCTAGCTCCTACGGCCACCCTCACTAGACTGAGCCCAGATCCTTTATAGGCCCCGAGCATGCTCCATTCCCTCTGTCTCTACTGAGCATGTCACTGGACTTAGAGCTCAGAGAGAACTAAAGCACTTATATTTCAGAAGGCTTTCCAAGCCTCTACTGGACATGCTTCAACAGGCTTCAGTTTGACAATATAGCTGTTGACAGCTCAGGAACAGGGCTTCCACAGGCTACCCAGAGCTGCCCTGTTACAGTGAAATTCTGAAAAAATTGTGCCATCCTACTAAGCTGCTTCAAAAACTAGTGTCTCTGGACCCTTATTACAATCCCTCTCTGAGTCTTGGCTCCATGTCTAGGAACTTGCCTTTCAGGCTGTCACTTCTTTTTAACCTGAATTCATGTTGAGGGCCGTTCATACACCCACACATGTCCAAGCTCAAGATCAACATAAATAAAATATAGTAGAAGATAAACTGTAACGAGTTACTAAGTTTTGCCCCAGAAGAGCAGGTCTGGTCTTCAGAGGGCATTTTAAAATGAGATGCTCACCACACATGGCCACCCAGGAGCCACTCATCTGACCACTCGTTTGAAGGTGGTACGGGGGAATGTGCGCTCCCGTGAGTCATGCAGCACTCACTCATGGCCACTCAGATTGCACTGTTGAGAAATCCAGAGTGCATTGTTCAGGGCAAGCCAAAAAAGTGTGTGGCAACGGGTGTCTACACGTCCCCTGCACATATGAACTGGGACAGCCAGCCGTGCCAGCAGACTAGTCTGACACTCATAGGCACTATGGGCAGGGGACACGGCCTTTGAAAGTCACAGAAACTGGCCACGAGCACTGGAGAGCTCGGGTTCCCCAGTGCTCACAATGGGACATGTCAATTTCAGAGGCCAACCTGGTGTGCTTCTACCTCCCCCGTGGTCCGTGTCGGGAGGAGTGTGAGGTGGCTGCTNCGCTACTGCCAGCTGTTCTTCTCCCTGTCTCCGTGCTGCTTCCCAGGTAGGCGGCCCTGGGGAAGTGCCGGTTGTCTCGTCCTCTCTGCCACAGACTCCTTTGGCAATCTCACGTTTCATCCCTTAGTTTGCTTCATACAAATGGAGATAATGCTTCTTTTTTCCTCACCCTTTGTTTGTCTTGTCTATTCAAAAAGTAAATTCTTTAAGGCCATGGCAGTCATTTGCACTGTTGGCCAAGCATCCAGTACAATGGGGTCCTGATCTTTGTTGAAACTTCTAGGTGCTATTCTTCTACTACCACTAAGTATATTAATTTTAAATGCCAATATCCAATCTCGTGAGCACTGTATTCTCTAAACTAAATTATTCCACATTATTTGCATTTTTGATTTTCCACAGCAAAATAAGCTACATTAATATGGAATGATTGGATTAACCCCCAAGTATTTAAATTGTGTACCTATTGTATTTATCTAACAAACACTTTATTTTTTTTCCCCACACAGAAATGTGACCTGGAATAATTTAGCTATCCCAGATACCCACTGCTCAAGAGAGTTAGAAGAAGGCTACCAGTGCCCACCAGGATTTAAATGCGCGGACCTTGAAGTTCTGGGACTAAGCAGGCAAGAGCTGGGCTACAGTGGCTTTAATGAGATAGGTCTGTCTTACTGGTAAAATCCATTTTCAATAACCATGTTTTTGAATGTTTATGAAATTAGTAGAACAAATAAATAAAAGTGAGTTGACATCTGCTCAGTGAAAACATTAGCTACTGTCAGTATTCTGCTGTATGACTTATCAGCTTGCTAATAAGAACAGGTATGTTGATTTTCTTTAAATGGTCAAGTTGTTAATTGTAGGAAGAGAGACTGGACCTCACATGAACCTAGGCTGGCCAGATATGCAAATTTTAGAGGATGCTTATGGGAAATACAGGTTGCAGGGCTGGATTTAAGCCAATGCAGCCCTGCAACCTGTATTTCTCAGGGGTCCTCTAAAATGTGCGTATCTGGCCACCCTACATGAACCTCACAGATGTTAATGTATGTCACTTATTCGGCTATTGGACATCATGTGAGAAATAGCAGGACCTGATTAGAATAGGATATACTTAAATGGAGATACTCGGGGTAGGAAATATCAGTCAGTATGAGTATGAGTAAGTGCGTAGATTCTGGACCTGTGCATGTGTGTGAAAAATCAAAGTAAGAGAGAGAACTGCTAGAACCAGTCCTCCAGCCCTGCTCTTCCACAGATGGATTTCCAGGGCACAGCCTGTAACATAGCATTTCCTTCAGAGAAGCCAGAAAGCAATCTTCTTCCCACCACCCTAAGTCCTAAGCACCTGTCCCCACATTGCCAGATAAATGAGACCAATTTTATTCAGTCCAGGCTCAACTAGATCTCATTAATATACCAATTAGGGATCCTAGATCATTCTCACTACATCAAACCAAGCAACCTTTTTTTCCCTTTTAATGGGTAATTGGCCAAAGCAGAGGAAGTCCAGGAGGCGATAAAGCTGTGAATTCCCTGAGGGAGATTATGTTGGGCTGTGTGCTGAAAATGAAATCTATTTATTTAACCATAAGGGATTGGGCAACTTATTATCACCTGTCAAGTGTAAGAAAACTTTAAGAGTGTTAGATTTCAGAATCTGTTCCTTTAATTGTTGAAACTTTACACTGACCTGTTGTTGTTTTTAATGACACTTTTTAAAAAACTGTTTCTGAATGGTAAAAAGGCCATATCTAACATCTCCAAATTCTTGACTTTGCAGGCATTTGCTTACCCACAGTACAGGCATAGTCTCTCTTAAATACAAGGAAACTGAAGTGCTTACACACATAAGTGTTTGCAGGCTTTGAGTTTATGTGCATATACCCCGGTGAAAGCACTAGTTTTCATAGAAAATTGATTCATTGCCAATTAAATGCCTCAATAACCATATTTCCAACCCTAAAAAAACCACCCTTAGGCAAAAACTTGAGTGAATAAATAAGCATTGCAGCATAACCTGAATTTTGACCAAATTTAGCCTTGTGTCAGATCAGGATTGAGAGTGAGTTGTTGGGAAAGTTTTGTCAATAATAATCAAAGACATATCACAAAGACAGAGCCACAAGTGACCTGAGCTGTTGGCATATGGACATAAAAAAGACACACTGCCACCCTGAGCCTCTGTGGGAAGGGCAGCATAGAAAAATGAATTTAAAAATAAATGGTATACCCTGTATGGGCATATTACACTAAGGAAGCAGAAAGAGGCATTCTGCACTCCTTAAAGATTTTAGGTTGTCACCAAATCTAGCCTCAGAAGCACCTTGGCTCATTAAAAGATATGCCATCACTGATTGGACAGTGTAGGCCACTGACCATGTTGTACCAGGCCTCCAAGCTCAGTGGCGGAGGAGTGGTGGCAAAAATTACAAGAATTTTCTTTCTTAATATGTATTCAGTATGATGAATAAACTAATAATTGCATTACATGTAAATAAAGTAGTGTGTTCTCCATTCAAAATTTATGGTGGGTGGGTGGTAGCTAGGGGACCCCCAGCTATCAGGATATATTGAGGCCCCAAATGTGTGTCAGTGGGCCTACTGAAGAGAGATTATCGTGCAGACTAGGATCCTACTTAGACAATGCAAAAAGGCTGGATGGTGTGACAGGCAGCGTTTTCCATCTGGCCATTGAAGGATCAGAATCCCTATTCCCTCTTCCTTTCCCTTCCCTTCCCTATTCCCTCTCTTCCCAGAGTGCTAGCTTATACATGCTTCAGTGTCATAGTTTATTCGGCCTTGGGGAATTCACTTGGGAGTACTCTTATCTAAGCGAGACCTTAGACAAACCTTTATTCATATTTAACAACCCCACTGTGAAGTTTTCCAAGCTACAGGTGGCCAGAGAAGGTTCTCTGCGTTACGAGTGGGCTGGAAGGATAAAGGGGAGGCTTGGCTAGGGGTGCGGACCTCTGAAAGCTCCCTGATTGCAGTGAAAGTTTTCTGATCACGTGGGAACCGGCAACTGGGTTGCGACTGACCCAGTGGGAATTGAGGACAGCCTCTAAAGGGAGTGAGGGCCCCAACCTCGTGGGAAGAGGGAAGAGGGAATAGGGAAGGGAAGAGAAGAGAATAGAAAAGAGGGAATAGGGAAGGGAAGAGAAGAGGGAAAAGGGAAGGGAATAGGGAAGGGAAGAGGGGTAGGGGGCCCCCAAACCCATTATTTCTTGTCCCTGGGCCCACTCCAACCTAGCTATGCCCCTGAGTATTAGGTATTGCGCCTGAGCAGAAGGGGTGGTGTTAGCCCAGGCTGTGACTCGGGACCATCGCCAAGTCACAGCCTGACCTAAGTGATACCTGGCACTTGTACTAGTGTACAGTCACTAGTTCTAGACAGGTCCATCCCTGCTGAACACCCATCTCCCTTTTTCAGGGTTAAAGACCAAAGGATGCAGTTTTCAGCAAACAGGACCGTGCAGCATAGACAATACACAGCTCTGGAGTCCCACAGTACACACTCCCCCCCCTCAAGCTCCAGACTAGAACCCCAATTATTACCCAAATAACTGCCTTTGGGCTTCACCCCATTTGGGGATCGGGCCCGGTCCCTCCAGCACCACCATTCCTGGGGAACCCTTTAATAAAGTCCTGAGGAAGGGAAGTTGTGCCCCCATAATCAGTTCATGCTGCCCCCACCCCATAACCAGTTCATTTGCACCCCCGTCCGCATATAATCAATTCATGCTGCCCCCCATAGCCATTTAAGTTGTGCCCCCAGGGCAGCGTGAATTCATTATGTGGAGTGTGTGTGCAAATGAACTGGTTATGGGGTGCGGGTTTAAAGACAGCATTCCTGTTAGCAATAACTTCATTAAGAAAAGTTAGTGAAGTAGCAGCCATAATAATCTCAGCACCATATTTACAAATTTATTTTCCAAGATAGAATAGCTATTGCTTTACATCCTAAATTCCTACCTAAGATAGTATAAGTAAGACAGTTGGGAGAATGTAACCCCTAAATTCCTACCTAAGATAGTATAAGTAAGACAGTTGGGAGAATGTGACCCTTTTTACACGGGCCTCTCCCACCCATGAACATGCAGATTTCTGTGTGTTCATGGGTGGAGGAGCCCCGTGTGAACGATGCGGTGCACGCATCCATGGTGAGTGGGGGTGCATGTGTGCCTGCCTAACATGCATCCCCACGCACCCCCCAGTCGTCCCCACGCACGGAGCAACCGGGAGAAACGGCGGTTATTCCGTGGGTGTGGATGAGTGGGAGGTGAGTGGGGATATGTGTGCAGCCGTGTGCACGCCCTGTCCATGCACTGGTGCGCCCATGCAGTGGTGTGACCATGGACCCCCCACCCGGCGGAGACATGTAAAAATAGCATGTGAGGAGGCATTCGAAGAAGAACAGAAGGTTGCTATCTTGTAAACAAGGTTCTTTGAGATGACTCTGAACATTCTCACAGCACCCACCCTTCCAGCCCGCATGGAATTTTTTTCTTATATTTCTAGAAAGGGTTGAAAGGAACTGTCATTCTGAGGGGGGGAGTGCTAGAGGAGCTCGAGACCATCATGCAGTCTATTATTTGAATAGGGTGAGCGTGCACAACCCAGTTGTGAGAATGTTGGGAGCCAACTCGAAGAACCTTCTTTACAAGGTAGTAACCTTCTGATCAGCACATGGACAGGAGCTGTTTGTAAACAAACAGCCTTATCTCCCAGCCCGATCCCCTGTGTCCCAGCTGCTGAAGAGGAGAGGAAGGTGAGGGATGGGGACAGGAGCCAGGGAGGGGAGGCAGAACAACTTATTGGGGGAGAAGCTAGCTGCAGCCTGCCGCCCAGCCGCCCAGCCATGCAACCAGCTAGTCGCTCCAGCCCCAGCAAGCTGTGCTGACTCAGCTTTGCCTGGTGGGGGGGACGACAAGGCAAGCGAGGGCAGGGCCACGGGTGTGTGTGTGGTATGCTTGCCTTCCAGCACAGTGCGAAAGCCAGGGGGAGACTACAATAGCCAATGTTTACAGAGTTCTGCTTCCCCGGCTCTCTGACAGAGAAGAGGAGCTCAAGTGCGCGTGTGCAAGGCTGCAGAACTAATTTTGTAATCATTAATATCTCGGTTTTGGCTGCACCAATCAGTATCATATTTCAGAAGCTATTGTTAATGATCTCATGCGCCAATCCTGTGAAGTTTGGGGGCTCAACTCATCCAGGGGGAGGAGATATTAATGAATCAAAATCGTGAGGACACTGCACATTTTGACCACAACCAATTAACATTAAAACAGTCATAACATTTTATTTTCCTGATGGATCTTCTTCAATCTTTGTGCATATAATGGTCCTCACAACTTATAGCCATGGATAAATTTTTAGCAGCTGAAGCGGTTTCCTAAAGGTAGCTGAAGCGGTTTCCTCAAAATCAGGGGTTCAGCACTCCCCTGTTTATAATGGAGAGTGGCTGTGCGTTTAAGTTTCAGGCAACTATCGCTGCCTGAAATTATACATGTCCTTCTAGCTCTTAGTCACATATTAGGATATTTCTCCTCAAACATGCTGCCACTAACCATCACTTATTTTTATCTGGGTTGTTTAGCAACCAGTTTGCATTCATCCAGACTCTTATCTTTGTCCATGCAAGGAAGATTAGAGAAACTATAATACCTGGATTTGATAAGAAAAAGATAAACAGAACTGAAAATCAGAAGCTCATTCATGACATTGCAGCCCAAGCCATATCGCAATCTCCTTTTAATAGCTTTGAAAATTAGTACAAGCTCTGGGGGTTGCATAGAAGTTGAGGTGGTGGTGGTAATGGGGTGCACTGAAGAAAAGGAGTGCCCAGATCATGGATATGTCTCCTTTCTTTGTGTGCTTGCCTTCATCCCTGCTTCCTTCTCCTCAGCTCAGTTTTTCAGTGCTTGCAGATAGCAACTGGATCCAGGGAGGGGCCAAATGAAAAATAACTCTGGCCACATTTGGCCCCAAGGCCTAAGCTTCCCCACCCCTGTTATTGTGTTTCTCCTCAAACATATTGCCACTAACCATCATTTATTTTTATTATAAATAAAGAAATGTGTCATCTGTTCTGTGGATAAAAGATTACTAGAACAGAGTTGATAGTAAGGCACTGGACTGGGACTTAGGAAATCTTCTTTTATTTCCAAGTACTGCCATGAACATCCTATGTAAAACTAGGTGCCTATGAAGATAGCAGCCAAAGAGATGAAATCCTTTGCCTAAGACTTTAATTGAGTTTCAACTTCCAGTATTTTTTTTAGACTCTGTCACCCTCCCCCTAGGTATGTGCCCAGCCAGCTCCCGGAGGCTGGCGGGGAGGGGAAACCCCCTTTTTCTCCGGGGGAAGCCTTTGGGGCAGCAGGGTGGAGCCCCCTGAGCCTTTCCCCGCAGGCCAAAGCCTGGTGCCTACCCACCCCCCTTTGTGTCCCATACCTTCCCCCCGCAAGTGTCTTCTCACCCTTCCCTCAAGTCCAGCCCTTCTTTCTTCGGGCCCCTTCTCACCCCTCCCTCGAGTCCAGCCCTTCTTTCATCAGGCACCCCGCTGGGATCGTATCTACAGCTCCTTCCCCCAGTCCGGTACCCCCCGGTACCTCCCGGCGTCCTTGCTCCGAATTCCACCTGCTCCCAGCCGTTTCTCCTCTCCGGTCTCCGCCCTCCTTTCAACCCTCATCCCCCGCCCCCGACATCTGCGTCGGGCTCATCCCTCCACCGCCGTGGTCCCACCTCCTTGCGTCCCACCACTGTCACTTCCTTCGTTCCCAGCTGTTCTTCTCCCTGTCTCCCTGCTGCTTCCCAGGTAGGCAGCCCTGAGGAAGTGCCGGTTGTCTCGTCCTCTCTGCCACACACACACCCCTTTAAGAGGCCCTCCGATGGGGAACCATACGGGGGGGCTGACTCGCCCTGTCGAGAGAAGAAATCAGCATTATGATGCATTCTCCCGGCCCTACGGGATACTGAAAACTGAAAACTTATACGGCTGTAAGGCTAGATACCAACGCATTAGGCGAGCGTTATTGTCCTTCATAGAGGAGAGCCACTGCAAGGGGGCATGGTCAGTTACCAGCGTGAAAGAGGCCCCGGCCAAATAATAGCGTAATGCCCCCACAGCCCAGTGAATGGCCAAGGCTTCTTTTTCTATGGTCGCGTATGCCCTCTCCCGCTGGTCCAACTTCCGACTTAAGTATGCAACTGGGTGTTCTTCACCTTCAATTACTTGCGAGAGAACGGCTCCGAGTCTGACGTCAGAGGCATCTGTTTGTAGAACAAAGGGCTTCTTGAAGTCTGGGGTGTACAGCACGGGAGCCTCACACAGCCTCTCCTTGAGGGTTGTGAAGGCCTCCTCCAAGGCCAGAGTCCACGTCAGCTCCTTTGGCTGTTGTTTCCCCGTTACATCTGTAAGGGGTGTTGCTAGTATTGCAAAGTGTGGCACGTGCTGTCTATAATACCCGGCCAGCCCCATGAACTGTTGAATTTGTCTTTTGGTGGTGGGAGGAGGCCAGTCTCGGACGACCTGTATCTTCTCCCACACGGGTCGAATTTGACCCTTCCCCACGCGGTATCCTAGGTAGGTCACCTCCCTTAATCCTAGTCTACACTTCTTTGGGTTGGCCGTGAGTCCAGCCTCTGCTAAGGCCTCCGCCACCTTCCTTAAATGCCCGAGATGTTCGTCCCAAGTTGGGCTAAATATAACAATATCATCAATATAGGCTGACGCATAGGCCCTGTGAGGCCCCAGTACCCTATCCATCAGCCGTTGAAAGGTGGCGGCCTCTCCATGGAGGCCAAAGGGCATTCGGGTAAACTGAAAGAGGTCAAGAGGGGTCGCAAAGGCGGTTTTCTCTTGGGCGGCCTGCGTCAAGGGGATCTGCCAATATCCCTTGGTCAGGTCCAAGGTGGACAGGTAGCGGGCCTGACCTAACTGGTTTAGCAATGTGTCTACCCGAGGCATGGGGTAGGCATCGAACTTGGAGATGGCATTTACTTTACGAAAATTGATGCAGAACCTTGTGGTGCCATCGGGCTTCCCTACTAGAACGGGCTGGCTACGCCAAGGGCTACTAGATTATTTGTTCACCCCCAATTGGAGAATTTGAGCTACTTCCTCCTTCATAACTTGTTGTAGGGGATAGGGGCTCCGGCTAGGGGGTTCGCGCACCACCTGCCCTGACTCTGTGATGACATCGTGGTAAACCCACTTGGTACATCCCGGGAGACTGGTGAATACGTGTCGGTAGTTCTCCACGAGTACTCTTAACTGCCCCTTCTGCGTCTGGTTAAGTTCCTCCCCCAAGGGGACGGCCTCGTCGAAGTGGGTCTTTCTTGCAGGGGACAGAGGGTCTCCTACTAATGCCTGGGTCGTTTCCTTCCCCCGTTCCTGCCATTCTTTGAGAAGGTTGATGTGGTAGGTTTGCGGCTCGGGACGCTGCCCTGGTCAACGGACCATGTAATCTACCGGGCCCTTCTTCTCCACCACCTCGTAGGGACCATGCCAGGTCGCCAACAGCTTTGACTCTGACGAGGATAGCAACACCAAGACTCTCTGCCCAGCTTGTAGTTGTCAGGCCTTGGCTTGCCTATCGAATCTCTCTTTCTATTTTTGCTGGGCCTCTAGGTCATTCTGGGTCGCCCACACCCCTATCCTCTCCAACTTCCCCCGCAGCCGGGCAACATACTCTATAACGTTGTCCTGGTTGTTACCCTTCTCTTCCCTCCCCTCCTTTATGAGGTCTAGGAGTCCTCGGGGCTGTCGCCCGTACAGGAGTTCGAAAGGGGAGAATCCTAAAGATGCCTGGGGCACCTCTCTGTATGCGAATAGGAGGGCAGGGAGTAAGGAAGCCCATCCCTTGGGTTCCTCCCGGATGAACTTGCGGAGCATGGCTTTCAAAGTTTGGTTAAACCGCTCCACTAGTCCGTCCGTCTGAGGGTGATACACTGAAGTGCATATGTGATGTATCCGCAATAAGCGGCACAACTGCTTCATTAGCCTCTCCGTAAAATTGGTGCCTTGGTCAGTAAGCAGTGTATGAGGGAACCCTGTACGGGAGAATATTTTTAGTAGTTCCCTTGCAATTATCGGGGCCTTAATGGACTGGACCGGGACAACTTCAGGGTATCGCGTGGTGTAATCCACAGTCACTAATATGTACCGATACCCCTCGGCTGATCTTTCCACTGGCCCTACTATGTCCATGCCCATCCTCTCAAAGGGGGGGGCCTACGAGGGGTAAAGGGATAAGCGGGGCTGGGGCCACCTTCCTCTTTATGGTTAACTGGCACTCCGGACAGGAGGCGCAGTATCATTTTACTGCGGCCCGAATCCCGGGCCAATAAAATTGGGCTGTTAGCCTATCCATGGTCTTCTCTTCCCCTAGATGCCCCCCACAGGGCACCTCATGGGCCACCCGTAGCAACTCACCCTGTACTCCTCGAGGGGCTAACAACTGGCACACTTCCCCTTTAGCTTCCTCTTTCTGTACTCGGTATAATCTGTCTTCTACCAACTCAAAATGGGGGTAGGTGAGTGGCTGCCCGGGATTCCGAGGCGTCCCATTCACCACCTGTACTTGCTCATATACATACTTCAATGTCGGGTCATTACATTGAGCCTGTATAATGTCTACTGGCCTTACCATCCATGGCCTTCTCTCTTCGTCTGATCTGGGTTCCTGGTTCCCAGCGTTCCCTTGGACTTCTTCGCTCTCTAGCCCATTGGCAGCTTGTAATAAGGGTGTCATAGCCCCCCAGTCTCGCCCCAATATTACTGGATGTGCCAACCTGGGGACCACCCCTACCTGTCGTTTCCCTAACTGGCCACCGACCCCCAGGTCCACCCGGTAGATGGGATAGAATCGCACCTCCCCATGAATGCATCGGATCCCTACCTGGGGAAAAGAAGGGGGTGGCAACCCTGCAATTCCTGCTTGTACCAATGTCCACCCACAGCCTGTATCCACCAAGGGCTCATATGTGCGACCCCCCACCCATATGGGGATGAGGGGCTTCTCCCGGTTCTCTCTCCTTAGTCCCTCGTCTCCATACCACCCTTCCGCGAAGGTGCAATCCATGAGCGGGCATTCCCTTTTGAAGTGGCCCGGCTTCCCACATTGATAACAGACTCTGTCGCCTGATTCTCCCCCACCTTCCCTCCCCTGCGTGGTTTCAGGGGGCTTCCCTGAGGAAAGAGAGGTTCCCGGTGGGACTCCCCATGGCCCGGCCCTGCCTTCTCCATCCGGCCTATTGCCTCCCCAGCCCCGGTGTCCTTCTACCCGCCAACCCCCAGTTCCCGGGGCTCGGGCGTGTAGGTCTCACCCTCCCCCTCCCCCTATCTTTGGGAGCTTCTCCTCTCGCCCTTTTCCCCCTTCCTTGCTCACATAGCCGGAGGCCCCTTCAAAAGCCTCGTAATTCTTGAGTAGCTGGGTGGCCTCTTCTAACGAGGTAGGCCTATGGCGTGCTACCCACGCCCGGCTCCCGGGAGGTAGTATTTGTATGAACTGTTCCGTCATTATCAGTTCAGTTATTTCTTGGGCGGTTCTCTGTTGGGGTTTTAGTCATCGTAGGCAGTGGGTCCTAAGCTGTTGGGCCAAGGCTTGAGGGGGTTAGGGTTATTTACCCTGATAAATATTTCCCCCCCCTAAACTGCCTCCTGTAGGTTCCCTCGGATATATCTAAGCCCCTTAAGATGGCCGTCTTTACCTGGCCAAAGTTTGTTGCTTCTGTGGGTTCCAGCCGGTCATATATTGCTTGGGCCAGGCCTGACAAGCAAGGGGCCAGCAGGAGGGCCCATTGCTCCTGAGGCCATTTAACGACTGTGGCTACCCTCTCAAAAATATTCAAGAAGGCTTCTGGGTCATCGGAGGGGCCCCTTTTGGTTAACTGCACCTGGGGTCCCCTTATCTCCCCCGCGCCTCCTCCCCCTCCGGCTGCCATGGCGTTTAAGGCCGGAGTCATGAGTGCTGCTACTTGTTCCGCCATCTGGGCTTGGCCTCTCACCTGGTTGGTGGCGAGGTCAGCAGTAAGCTGTTGGAGGTACCCCCACTGGGTTTCTAATTGTGCGGCCTGGGCATCCAAAAGCCACTTCAGCATGGCTTCCGCTTCCATGCTGTTTTCCAACCCCCGGCAGGTGGTGAGTTCTCCCTCTCTGGCCTGCTGCCTCCTTTGTCATGCCCACCCAGGGACGCCACTTGTCACCCTCCCCCTAGGTATGTGCCCGGCCAGCTCCCAGAGGCGGGGCCGGTAGGGAGGGGAAACCCCCTTTTTCTCTGGGGGAAGCCTTTGGGGCAGCAGGGTGGAGCCCCCATAGCTCCTGGTCAGGCCTTCCCCCGCAGGCCAAAGCCGGGTGCCTACCCACCCCCCTTTGTGTCCCGTACCTTCCCCCCGCAAGTGTCTTCTCACCCTTCCCTCGATTCCAGCCCTTCTTTCTTCGGGCCCCTTCTCACCCCTCCCTCGAGTCCAGCCCTTCTTTCATCAGGCACCCCGCTGGGGTCATATCTACAGCTCCTCCCCCCAGTCCGGTACCCCCCGGTACCTCCCAGCGTCCTCGCTCTGAATTCCGCCTGCTCCCAGCCGTTTCTCCTCTCTGGTCTCCGCCCTCCTTTCAACCTTCATCCCCTGCCCCCGACGTCCGTGTCGGGCTCGTCCCTCCACCGCCGTGGTCCCGCCTGCTTGCATCCCGCCGCCGTCGCTTCCTTCGTTCCCAGCTGCCAGCGCTACTGCCAGCTGTTCTTCTCCCTGTCTCCGTGCTGCTTCCCAGGTAGGCGGCCCTGGGGAAGTGCCGGTTGTCTCGTCCTCTCTGCCACAGACTCCTTTGGCAATCTCACGTTTCATCCCTTAGTTTGCTTCATACAAATGGAGATAATGCTTCTTTTTTCCTCACCCTTTGTTTGTCTTGTCTATTCAAAAAGTAAATTCTTTAAGGCCATGGCAGTCATTTGCACTGTTGGCCAAGCATCCAGTACAATGGGGTCCTGATCTTTGTTGAAACTTCTAGGTGCTATTCTTCTACTACCACTAAGTATATTAATTTTAAATGCCAATATCCAATCTCGTGAGCACTGTATTCTCTAAACTAAATTATTCCACATTATTTGCATTTTTGATTTTCCACAGCAAAATAAGCTACATTAATATGGAATGATTGGATTAACCCCCAAGTATTTAAATTGTGTACCTATTGTATTTATCTAACAAACACTTTATTTTTTTTCCCCACACAGAAATGTGACCTGGAATAATTTAGCTATCCCAGATACCCACTGCTCAAGAGAGTTAGAAGAAGGCTACCAGTGCCCACCAGGATTTAAATGCGCGGACCTTGAAGTTCTGGGACTAAGCAGGCAAGAGCTGGGCTACAGTGGCTTTAATGAGATAGGTCTGTCTTACTGGTAAAATCCATTTTCAATAACCATGTTTTTGAATGTTTATGAAATTAGTAGAACAAATAAATAAAAGTGAGTTGACATCTGCTCAGTGAAAACATTAGCTACTGTCAGTATTCTGCTGTATGACTTATCAGCTTGCTAATAAGAACAGGTATGTTGATTTTCTTTAAATGGTCAAGTTGTTAATTGTAGGAAGAGAGACTGGACCTCACATGAACCTAGGCTGGCCAGATATGCAAATTTTAGAGGATGCTTATGGGAAATACAGGTTGCAGGGCTGGATTTAAGCCAATGCAGCCCTGCAACCTGTATTTCTCAGGGGTCCTCTAAAATGTGCGTATCTGGCCACCCTACATGAACCTCACAGATGTTAATGTATGTCACTTATTCGGCTATTGGACATCATGTGAGAAATAGCAGGACCTGATTAGAATAGGATATACTTAAATGGAGATACTCGGGGTAGGAAATATCAGTCAGTATGAGTATGAGTAAGTGCGTAGATTCTGGACCTGTGCATGTGTGTGAAAAATCAAAGTAAGAGAGAGAACTGCTAGAACCAGTCCTCCAGCCCTGCTCTTCCACAGATGGATTTCCAGGGCACAGCCTGTAACATAGCATTTCCTTCAGAGAAGCCAGAAAGCAATCTTCTTCCCACCACCCTAAGTCCTAAGCACCTGTCCCCACATTGCCAGATAAATGAGACCAATTTTATTCAGTCCAGGCTCAACTAGATCTCATTAATATACCAATTAGGGATCCTAGATCATTCTCACTACATCAAACCAAGCAACCTTTTTTTCCCTTTTAATGGGTAATTGGCCAAAGCAGAGGAAGTCCAGGAGGCGATAAAGCTGTGAATTCCCTGAGGGAGATTATGTTGGGCTGTGTGCTGAAAATGAAATCTATTTATTTAACCATAAGGGATTGGGCAACTTATTATCACCTGTCAAGTGTAAGAAAACTTTAAGAGTGTTAGATTTCAGAATCTGTTCCTTTAATTGTTGAAACTTTACACTGACCTGTTGTTGTTTTTAATGACACTTTTTAAAAAACTGTTTCTGAATGGTAAAAAGGCCATATCTAACATCTCCAAATTCTTGACTTTGCAGGCATTTGCTTACCCACAGTACAGGCATAGTCTCTCTTAAATACAAGGAAACTGAAGTGCTTACACACATAAGTGTTTGCAGGCTTTGAGTTTATGTGCATATACCCCGGTGAAAGCACTAGTTTTCATAGAAAATTGATTCATTGCCAATTAAATGCCTCAATAACCATATTTCCAACCCTAAAAAAACCACCCTTAGGCAAAAACTTGAGTGAATAAATAAGCATTGCAGCATAACCTGAATTTTGACCAAATTTAGCCTTGTGTCAGATCAGGATTGAGAGTGAGTTGTTGGGAAAGTTTTGTCAATAATAATCAAAGACATATCACAAAGACAGAGCCACAAGTGACCTGAGCTGTTGGCATATGGACATAAAAAAGACACACTGCCACCCTGAGCCTCTGTGGGAAGGGCAGCATAGAAAAATGAATTTAAAAATAAATGGTATACCCTGTATGGGCATATTACACTAAGGAAGCAGAAAGAGGCATTCTGCACTCCTTAAAGATTTTAGGTTGTCACCAAATCTAGCCTCAGAAGCACCTTGGCTCATTAAAAGATATGCCATCACTGATTGGACAGTGTAGGCCACTGACCATGTTGTACCAGGCCTCCAAGCTCAGTGGCGGAGGAGTGGTGGCAAAAATTACAAGAATTTTCTTTCTTAATATGTATTCAGTATGATGAATAAACTAATAATTGCATTACATGTAAATAAAGTAGTGTGTTCTCCATTCAAAATTTATGGTGGGTGGGTGGTAGCTAGGGGACCCCCAGCTATCAGGATATATTGAGGCCTCAAATGTGTGTCACTGGGCCTACTGAAGAGAGATTATCATGCAGACTAGGATCCTACTTAGACAATGCAAAAAGGCTGGATGGTGTCACAGGCAGCGTTTTCCATCTGGCCATTGAAGAATCAGAGTTGGATACATACAACCCAGGTATGTAGATTTCTTGGCATTCAAAGCTGTAATACCCGAGAAAGGATGCACTGATAGCTTTGGAAGTGGATCCTGATTTCTTGTGGCATGGATGTAATCATTTGATTTAAAGATTTTATTAATTTTGCCTGTGAAAATTTCATTGCTATCACCAGTTGAAGAGGTGTTTGCCTCAAGTAAAATCTTAGTCCAGTGAAAGTAAAGGTATCTTTATGCAGGGTGAAATGAAACAAGAAAATAGCTTGCTGGAGTCTCTGCCCGGTCCGTGCAGACCCTTCTTAGCTCCCACTGGTATTTGTTTTAGTGTGTAAAGGTATTAAACGGGCAGCCTCCTGCCTATGCTTCATGTGCTGGCAATAGCTGCCACAGGTGGCACCACTCAACACTTACTCTCTCCCTAGCCCTGACTCTGTTGGGAAGGGAGGACACACCCAGAGAGGGTTTCTTCCTTGGCCGTGAACCCCCTTTCCATCAAAAGCAGCACTTGCGTGCTTGGGTGGCTGCAAGAGGAGAGAGCGATTGCACACTCTCAGCTGAGAAGCAGCTGCAAGAAGAGGGAACAGGGGTCTAGGAAGGACCTTCTCCAGAGGAATTGTGCCCACACTTCTCTCTCCATTTGGGAAAAGAACCGAGGGGAGCACAGGAGTCCCGTGGATCCTCCAGAGGAGCCTCACCCCTCCTTTACTCCCCTTGGTTCCTTTCCCAAACAGAGAGGAGTGCAAGTGCAGATCCTCTGGAGAAAGTCCATCTTACAGTTCCTGCCTCGCTCTCTCTGCAGCCACCTCTCAGCTGTGAGAGTCTCTCCTCTTGCAGCCACCTGCGCATGCGAGTGCTGCCTTTGATGGAAAGGTGGTCACTGCCTGGGAAGAAGCCTTCTATGACTGTGACCTTGAGGCATGTATCAGGGGTCCATGTCATTTTTGTTTTCGTTTTTTCTTTTTTGTTGTTTAAAAGTCATTTTCATTTTCATAAATATCAAATTTTCGTTTTTGTTTTTGCTTTCGTTTTTGTTTTCCATTGGTTTCAATGGAAAACACATTTTCGGCTGTAACCTTTTCGTTTTTCATTATATTTGGCTGACACATGGAGGGATTGTACCCCCAATAAAAGGCATTACATGTACCAAATTCTGAAATGATTGCGTAAAGGAATCCAATTTTATAAGCAGTTTAATTATATTATTTTGTAAAAATTTTCATATACATTCTTAGCTGTAACGTCTTTGCTTCACATTTAGTGTAGATGAAACTTGGCATGTTTACACCCCTTCCCATATTTACTGTATCTGCCAACTTTCAGAAGGATTGGATAAAGGGTCCTTGTAGTGCAAGCAATTAGCTTATAAATGTATATCTGACTGTAATATCTTTGTAGTCCAACCAATGTACATATAATTTGGCATGACTGTATATCACACTTTCACAATCATCTTTTCCAAATATCAGAAAGATGTGATAAAGGGTCCCAATTTTATATGCCTGCACAGCATATGCAGAGAAGGAGCCTATGCCAGGGATTCTCTTACGTGTCACTGTGGTATAACATCGGTTTGTGATGCCAATTGGCCAGTAGAAATGTCAACCAAATATCCTCATTCTGTGCTGTGACCATCCCAACATCTCTCCCCCACTTGTTACTGGGAAGTCGGAAGCATCTGTTTAGGAAAGAGCCTTGTCTCCTCTGTCACAGTGTTGCAGGATGTGATTGTGATGATAATTGGCCAGCTTGGATGTGTAAACTATGTCTCCTGATTGCTGGGATGCTATCCCCAAAGTCCCAGTTATGTCCTTTCTATGCCTGCCTGAGGGCCGCCCCCTATGCCTGCCTCAAAGCCACTACCAATTGGTCCTGTAAAGCTGGAAGTATGCAGTAATTGGCCAGTGAATGTGTCTGTCAGTCTTTTGGGTTTCTCAACATCCTCCCTCCTACAGCCTCCCTGCCCCTGCCATGCCAGGTGCCTGTCTCTGACTGGCACTGCATGTGCTGCTATTTATCTGAATAATGGTCTTCAGGGGGACAAACTCAATTGCTTATAAAACTGGGTCCCTTTATCAAATTATCCTGGAGTTTGGCAGAGATGACAGAGAAGGTATGTGATACATTCCTGCCAAATGTCTTGTAAACAGGATGGAATAGAAAAATTGTACAGCTGGAAATGTATTTATAAGTTAATGTCTTATACCATCAGGACCCTTTATCTAATCTTTCTGAAAATTGGCAGGCATGTTAAGCTTGTGGAGGGACATAATATGTATAGGATTCATGCAAATTAAATGGAAGATAAAGAAGTTGTAACCATGAATGCATATAGAGCTGTTCTTAAAATCACAATATTCAATTGCTTCTAAAATTGGTTCCCTTTATCTAATCATTTCGAACATTGGCACACACNCAGACGTGCCGGGGGGATCCCGGCGGGGAATCTGGGAGGGGCCGGGGCCGCGCGGCGCAACGTGCGGCCGCACGGCCCCGCCCCCTCCACGCACCCCGCCGCCCGCCCTCCGAGGAGACGGGCGGGCGGCGGGGCCATTGCGGCCGCCACGTCGGGCCGTGGCGCGCAGCCAGACGTTACTTTTCATTGGTCCCTGCCCGGGGTCCGTTTGACCACGCTTTCCAGGACATTCCCCCGGCTAGCCCGGGAAGCGTGGTTCAAACAGACCCCATGTGGGGATTCACCGTGGCGAACATCTGGCGGCCGCCAAACAGACGTTCGGGACACGGTGACCACAGGTGGGTATTCACCGTGGTTCACCGTGATCCCGTAACGTCTGAAAACACCCACAGTGTGCTCCAGTGGGGGTACAACCTCCCCAATGTTCATCACAATTGAATAAGAAACAAAAAAGATATAGCCGGAACATATGTTTTTCAGTTTTTCCCTTTATTTCAAAAACAAAATGATGTTTTCATTTCTATTTTCATTATTATTATTTGTTGTTTTTGTTATTGCAATAATGATAACGAAAGTGACATGCACACCCCTGCTGTAACCTCCCTTTCCATTAGAGCTTTTTTGCTGTCTTACTCTTTTCTCTCACAGCAGCCTCCTGTCAGCTGAGAGAGCGCAATTACTAGCAGCCGCAACTCTATGGTGCTGGTGGACCTGGATGTGGGCAAGGCTGTGGATGAACCTAATGAGATGCGGCAATGAGGGCATGCATTAACACGCACTGACCCACACGGTGGGCCTGCAATGTCTTGGACGATGACGGGGGGGCTATGGGTTAGCATCTGACAAACACCTAATTGATGGGCAGGCGAACACCCATCTGGTGGGTGCTAATGTCTCGTTTATTTTCACCTGTAGATGGCTGAAATGCTCACAGTAGAATGCTAAGCTTTAGATTCAGAGCTAAATAGAACTAGGGAGAACTTCACAAACTTCCCCTCAGAAAAGTGGTGTAAAGGAATCCATAATCACTGAACATGAGTGAAAGAACAGACCCTTACATTAACTCATAAAGGAAGCCAAGAGTAATCATTCAGTACTATTCAAAGTCATTTTCTGAGAGAGAGAGAGAGAGAGACCCATTCAGACAAACACCATAATCCATTCCAACATATGCAAAGACGCCAACGCTACAACCTCAGTGCTTTCAAACTGCTATAGGATTAAAAGAATTGACAAAAATCCATAATTAGAAACATCCGAGTCCAATTTGAGTCATATGGCCCAGTGGGCTGGCATGAGTAAAATGTATTAGTTTCTGTGGCCTATGATATACACGAGTGATGTGACTAACACCACATCTGCTTTTGACTTTCCCATCCCAATGGATCAGATACCCTTTTATAGCTGAGTGGATTGGAAATGGCCATTTGATGAGAGACCAAGCAGGACTCGAACTCTCAGCCTTCAGGGATGTAGTCAAATGCCTTAACCACTGTAGTTGATTGCAGGCTTTTGATGTAGGTCAACCTTGCTATGTTTACTCATAATTTAATTACATCCTTATTGGACTCATTCACAATGCCTTTCTGAGGGGGAAAGTGCATCAACATTTGTGCAGTTCTCACTAGTTCCTTTTACCTCTGGATCCAGAGCTTGGAAATCTGCCATGTTCTGTCATGAACACAATAGAGATATGGTTTGGGGTGGACATGGCAGGATCAAGGCTGCATGAGTAGTGCAGGATCAGGTTCAGAGGGTCAGGAACAGGCAGAAAGACCAGGGGACAGGACAGATGAGTGGGAGACATAAGATGGGTAAGCAGACAGACATGATCACAAGGTGGGCTTACAGGCAGTTGTGGAGTGGGTTTACAGACAGTTGCATAGCAGGATCATGAGCAGATGCTGAGAGGGCATCCTAACTCATGCAGAGCTGCAGCACAATGTGGGTGGGCAACTGGACAGGCAGGGGCAGAAGGATTAGTTTTCAATCACAAGAGTCAAAGAAATAGGCCAGAGCCAGTCCAAATCGCACAGTGGTACAGAGCGAAGCAGAACTAGTCCAAGGGCACACGGAGAGGAACTGACAAGAGCCAGGGTACAGATGAGCCGCCTAGCTTCCTGTGGCTGAAGACATGTCTTTTTTATGGCAGGCAGCCAACCAACCACGATGCTGGGGCATGGAGCAGGGCTGATGAGTGTGGTTTGACCAGCAGAGGGGGAAGGCCTTCAGTACTAGCTGTAGGCCCTAGCATGAGTGCCTTGATGGTGTTGGAGAGCCAGCCCCAAGGGTGCTGGCTCAAGCCCTTATAACTTCAGCCCTGTAATTAAAACATCTTCACTTCCACTTGACCTTGATTCTCCATCACTACATCTGGTGATAGTGATTAAATTTTCAGGACAGAATCTTTAAACAATTATGTCCATGTTGCAAGGAAAGCAGGTTCTCTTCCCAGAGAGCTAGCTTATACATGCTTCAGTGTCATAGTCAGCTTCTTTGAATGCCAGCAGATCTACACACCTGGGTCATATCCAGCTCTGATTCTTCAGTGGAATCAATCCTAAACCCCGCATGCTGCGCAAACAGCGCACACTCATCTCGTGTGCAAGTCGCACGTGGATCTTGCAAGCACCCTTGTGGGAGAGACTATGGCCCCTGCGCAAGCCACGTGCAAGCCGCACACAAAGGAGTTTGGGACTGAACTGACTGGCTAAGTGGAAAAAGTTTTCTAGCAGACGCAATACAAAAATGCTTCCAATTCGATAACATCAAACTTAAAATTTCAGTTTTTTTTATTTTTTTAACTGCTCTCAGCCCCCATACTTTTCACCAGTTTACACGTGCTCTTTTGTCTATCATAGCTAAATGAAGATAATCAGCCGATGAGAACCCTAGCTGTGTCTGCACTCCGCACATCAGCCAAATTTGTAACCTATTTAAAATTTGCCTAGTAGATCTGAGGACTTCTGGTAATGTCAGAATTGCTTTAGCATGACCTTCTCCATAAATTGCCAGGAAAGTTGAAGTCAACTGTGATAACTGGCAGATTTATCAGTATTTTATATATCGCCAATTGACAGTTCAATTTATATGCTGCTAATGGGTCACTGAAATATGCAGTCTACTTTTCTACATAGCTCGAGCATATCGCTTTAGAAATCCAATGATGCCCTACCTCTAGATATTATAATTATGCAGCCTGTCTTGATTCCTGAAATGCATCATTACAACTGTTGCAAAAATGCTACCATATAATTAGTGCAACTTCATTTACTGTAAATCAGAGCAAGTTATGCATATTTGATTTTGTTCATTTCTGTTACTGGAAAAGAAAATTGAAGTCTGAAATAACTTTCTTAGAGAACTAGTGTCAGATTTTAGACTCATGAATTTGTACAACTTTTCATAAGTAAATATAGAGTTTTGTCAGTGTATGCGTGAGAAACATTCAATGTAGATTTGGGTTGTGGAAGATTGTAGCGGTAAAGCCTTCACTTTTGCAAGGTGTGATGTGTTTTTGTTTTTCATGCTTCAATGATACCACTAGGGGCAGCGCATCACATGGGGCATCATAAGTGTAACTATTTGGTAGGTAGTCTGCAGTAAAAAACAGAGTAGACCTAAGTGTAATTTTCATGTTGTTGTAATGAAATTCATAAGATATCAGATTTAGAAGGTCTTTAACAAATTTTTTATAGAGAGTTTTTGATTTTCAACTGGTAGTTTGAGTGTGGCTATTTGGAATGAGAATATATATATTCTCATGAGAACCATCAGTAGAAAATCAAAAACTCTATATAAAAATTTTGTTATTAAAGACCTTCTATATATATATAAAATTTGACTAGTTGTAGTTTGGCTTGATTTGAAACTGTTTGATTTTCCTCCAACACCATTTTACTACTCTGTAATTCCATGAATTTCTATGCAGTTATGGTAGTGTAACCCAGATGTCAGGGTAGAAATAGGCCTTATGACTTCAAAGTTAATGGATGGCCCTGTAGAACAGGAGCCTTCCTTTTGGATGTTGTAAACGTTTTCTCAGATAAGTTTGTAACAGAAAAATAAGCTATTAGCCAGACAGGATCAGGGAGCATGACGGGAGCTGGGGGAAAACAACAGGGAATGGATCCCCCATTGTGACCTGTTGGGTGATTGGCCACTGTCGGAGACAGGATGCTGGGCTGGATGGGCCATTAGTCTGACCCAGTATGGCACTTCTTATCACCCTCGCATAACATGCCTGACTTCCTTTATATGGAATGGCTTCCATACAAAGAGAGGCTTGACAAGTTGGGTCTCTTTGACTTAGAGAAGACTGAGAGGGGATATGATAGAGGTTTATAAAATCTTGAGTGGTGTGGAACGAGTAGATAGGGAACGGTTATTTATGCTCTCAAATAGTACTGGAACTAGGGGACACTCCATGAAACTAGCTGCCGGCAGATCTAAAACAAATAAAAGGAAGTACTTTTTCACTCAACACATAATTAACTTGTGGAATTTGTTGCCAGAGGACGTTGTCAAGGCCAGTAATATAGCTGGGTTTAAAAAAGGCCTGGATAAGTTCTTGGAGAGTAAGTCCATTAATGGCTATTAACCAAGTAGCTTACGGGATAAACTTCTTACTGTCGGGAGCTGGGAGTGAACAACAGGGAATGGATTGTCCATTGTGACTGTTGGTTCTTCTCCCATGCGGTCGAGACTGGCCACTGTCAGAGAACAGGATGCTGAGCTTGATGAGCCATTGGTCTGACTCAGTATGACACTACTTATGTTCTTATACATTGATGCTGTTGGGATGCCAGACAGTGGCATGTATTCCCTTCCTTTAGCAGTTGGCTAATTTAAAAATGTTTGAAAAACCAGAAGAAGAAAGGATTCAGTGTTTCACATATAATAATCCTTACTGGGCAAATGCAGGACTGTTTCTTGTTCTTATTGGTGTTAGATTTAGACTGAACACTGAGAAGCAAGAGAATTCTGTCCAGTTCAAATGAGAATTCACCTCTTATCTTGCACAACATAGCTCTTTTTAAAGGGAAAGATTAGTGTTTTCAGTTATGCTTTTAGGCCCTCCTGGCCAGTTGTAAAAGTACTATGTAGGTTCTTTTTGTAAGCAGAAATAAAGTTTGCTGTCTGATATGTCTATATGTTCCCTTTATATTTTTTGTAAAATATTTTTTGGCCAGTTTGAATTCCCATATCAAAAAGGTTGAGTCTTTTTCCCAATGGAGCTTTATTAGGAAATGAACCAGCTATAAGTGTCATATGTACTGATACAAAGACTCCCATCTCTTTTTATCTTCTCATTCATCTTTGGTATATTTGCTAGTCTTGTTTATTTCAATAGAGTGTGACAACTATTATGCCGATGCTGTAAATTGTTCAGACAAAACGGGTTTAATGTTCAGAAAGATGCCCTTCAATTCTCTGGATAAAACCCAGTAACTGCATGCCTAATTAGGCGTGATTGTATTTGCATACACTCCAAGGTTTTCAACAGGTGTCATTAAAGAGCATAAAGATCGTTGTGGACCTAAACAAGAACAGAGAACAAACTTTGTGGGTCAGGAGGGTATGACCATGCAATTACATTTTCAGCATAATTGTGTGATTGAGCATCTAAATTTAGTCAATATATTTGCACATGTCGGTAAACATGATTCATCGAAATGCACTAAGTAATGTTTTATTCCTCATAGTTTTTGATATCTGCATCTCTCTCTCTCTCTCTCACTCACTCACTCACTCATGTCTGTAGCAAGAAACAATTAGCTAGGTGCATTTTTCTGGTAGATCTTTAATTGTGGTGTATTTTAAAATTTGCTTTCCACTAAAGGTTCAGCTACTGGCAAAGGTTGGTGAGACAACAGAGTATAGATTATCTGATCTGACATCATACGGCAATTCAGATTTCAAATATTTCTATATGTTTGTGCCTTCAGTTGCACTGTACTCTGTAATACCATTACTGAAAGCTTAACCTTTCATTTTTCTATAGTGCACTTGTCCTTTTAAAATTAAAATAGTAATAATATATGGCTAGTATTGTCACAAACACTGAAGGTGGATGCATGCATGTAATAATCCACGGATATAGTTTTGCAGCTTTGTTACTATTCTATCCACACATGATATTTTTCAGAATTTCACTTCACTACTTAAATGCTACAGCCCCCATATATTCAAAAGGGAAAGGGGCAGGGGGACACAGTCCATACAAAAACAGCTAAAAATCAGGATAGATTAAAACAAAACAATCTAGTTCTTTTTCATTCAGAACAACCCTCATCCTTCACAATAACCGTACTCTCATGCCAAGACTCCTAGTACCCCTTTTTAATAAAATGAAACAAATCAGATGTCGGTGATCAGAGCTTAACACTGTAGTGTGGCACAGTATCGCGTATCTTTTGAGTGTGGTTGTTGTGTTAGCCCAGGATTAGGAAAAACAAGAGATAAAGAAAGAAGTTAAGATGATATATTTTATTGACCAAACTTTTATTGGTGAATGTATGCAACCTTTCGAGTTTCACAGAGCTGTTTCTTTAGGGCATGCTGATGAAGTGGCCTTTATCCATGACAGCCCAGTTTACACCCTGTCAGGCAGCCCTTTCCTGGTCAGTGGTATCACTTAGCTCAGGCTGTGACTTGGCGATGGTCCCGAGTCACAGCCTGGACTAACACCACCACCGACTGGGTAATGGCCTGTGCTGGTGAATGCATTCAAACGTGACAGCGGGCCATGGTCCCACACATGATAAGGTGCACCATCCCATCTGAAAACACCCAGTGATGCAGCTGTCTTGACTATAGAGCTGCCTCCGCAGCTGTATAATCTACCTTAAAGTTTTTTATTGTACCTCTGCATTATACGGTGACAATTTTGATTACAGTTACAGTCTTAATTATATATAACTTATTATGGGTACCTTCATTTTACAAATACAGATCTAAAATATAATCAATTCTCTCATACTTAGTGTTATCATTTCTTCATATGGTCTTTCCTTATTTGCTGCAATCCCTTGTTTCCAGCTATTCTTCCACATTGTTGACTCTCAAGAAATTCCAGGCATCTGCCTTTATACAGGTATAAATGTTGAAAAGGCAAAATCTTGGTTTTCATAGAAACGTTTCTTTCCGGTGCCATGGTTTTTGGCACTTTAAATTATTTTATTTTTGACAGGGGAATTTGACAGGGCTAAAAGTTCTGTTCCACCTTCGTTCTTTCGTACATTTTGTTGATCCCCTGTCAGGACCTATAGCATTTCTTGAGTGCAAGCAACCATGGTAGTAATTTTAAAACCATTTAATTAAGCTCTTTTCTTGGGCACGTGTGGGGCTCTCACTGAAGGCCGCCCCATAGACTGGAAGGAAGGATTCTGGTCTTTGTGGTACAGCTTTTGTTTGAACAAATTGTGTGGCTCCCTCTCTCCAGTCAGAAAATCTGAGATTCAGATATCCTTTCCATGCTGTTCTCAGATTGTTCCAAGAATTTTTAGACATTTTGAGCCCCGCCTTGCCTCTTGGCAGAATTTGTCATACAAGTGCAGACCCTCCTCTTAAAACATATGTCACACGAATCACACTGCTGCCTCACATTTTTAATACTTGTAATATATAATCCTGCTACATGCAATGAATGCCCTTTTAGTTGACAAATATAGAACAGTTATTAAAAAACAAGTAATTTATTAACATTTTTTATTTTTCAAAACTACCCATCAGCTATTCATTGTCCTTTTGATTTTTTTCGCTGAACATGGTGAAGTCATGCATTTATCTAAGAAAAGAGTTCAGTCCTGAGGTTTTGACTCTTGAGGTATTTCAGAAAGAGTGGGGAGCAAGAAAGATGAGTGGTGATATATGGACAAGAGGGAGAGAGGAGAAGCAAAGGAATGTACTATATGCAGCTAGCAACCCATTTACTAAATGATTTTGCTGCAGACGCAAATGTGTAAATGGGTGGTATTACAGAAAACCAGTCACCTGTAACCTCTATAACCAATTGCTGTCAGCAACTCTGCTGACCATCCTTTACCCCTCGGCATCCCGTGGGTGCTGCTGGTGGGCCAACACTTTTGATAATCATCAGGCCATTAGTGAAGTGTCCAAATTGGGTCCCTAAAACAAATCCTTGGCTGGATGCATATGGAACCACCAAAATGTGTTCAATAAAATGTATTCAGTTGTGTCAACAAACTTGTATGAAAACTTCTAGAGTTTTGAAAACGTTGAAAAATTCATACAAGCCCCCAGAATTTTAATTTATTGCTGTGTTAATCCCAGAGCAATTGACTCCTGCACTAAACCAGGCAATCAGGTGAAACTAATGTGAATAGATTAGTGCAGATGTCTTGTACTGACAGTCAAAGAAAACTTTACTGCTGGTAGGAGCGTTCAGTGGAACATAAATTCTCTTGCTAATCCAGGATATGTGGTATTAGTTTCACCAGCTAAACAGCTGGATCTGATATGGAATAAACAATTTTCCAGAAAGGTTTATCTTTCTTACATGCTGCATTTTGAATGTAATTTCAGCTTTTTATTGGTCACTGAGAGTAGCCTTTAAAAATGCCACTGGAAGTTCCATAATTCAAAAATGGTATGGACCAAATTTTTCTTCACTAAACGTTTGCAGAAGATAGTTAAGGAGTATTGACTATAAGTAAGTTAACGTATTAGAGGTAACTTAAAATTGAAATGGGATGTCATGTAAAATCACTGTAAAGTGTTGCAGGTTTTCTTATTTAAAATACATAATATTTGAACACACCAATAAAGTTTTATGGAATGTATAATATACCCTCTGGGCCTATAACCTTATTTACTGAATTTTAGTGTACACTTGAATCCAAGAATGTGGAGATAAGATATTACTATTTTCTTATTAAACAACAGTATGAGATTAGTAGCCCATCCCAAAATATATTCTCATAAAACACTGATGTGCTCATGAATTTTGAAAGTTATTACTGCTTTTATTATTTTTTAAGTGTTATATTTTCTCATGTTCCTTAAGAAAAATCTAGTGAATCCTGATAGTAAGATATTTACATCTATACATTTATTGCTTTCTGATTTCAGAACTAGAGTATAACAGGATTTATTGTGGAATAGTCCTGCCTATTTAAAATGACTGGGGTTTAATAAGTCCTTCTGCAAGACCTGTTTGCACAGTTGCAGTTACATCAGTACACAGGCGCAACGGCAAGAGGATACAAGGCCTGATCTCGCGCCTCGATCTTGTCATAAAGTCTGGTGTGTCAGGCCGCTTTTATATGAGGCGCTGAAAAACGCCTCCTGAGTACCGCGCTGAAAGAAAAGCTGCGTGAGGAGTGTTTACATGCTCCTCCTGCGCTGCCGGAAGTGACGTGCTCCCCAGCACCTCGTATAAAAGCAGCCTCAGTGAGAGAGATTTCTGCTTCCATCATCCCTGTCAGAGAGAACAGGGTGAACTTCTGGCACTGTCCCCCTAGAGCTGTTAGAGGTGGCAGAGTATCTAATGATGATACTTCTCTGAGAGTTGATGCTAAGGGTGGGTATGTGCTTTCTTTCTTCTCTTACCATGGGCCGTGGCTTTACAACCACGGTCTAGTTCCAAGGGTTGCATAGTATTTTTGAGATCTGGGGAAAAAATCTCAGTTTGAAGAAGAGTTAGGTTGGAATTTCATAACAAAATCAAATTTCAATGAAAAATCCAGTTTCAGTTGCATCAGATTTTTCATCAATTGTTTGTTTTGAGTTTTGAAACTCTTGACAAAATTCAGGGCTGCAGCTGCCACAAATTGAGTCTCCAACAAACACCCCCACCACCAATCCACCTAGGGTTGCTGCAGGCCTGCACCTGGTTAGTGGCTGCTTGGCTCCTGCAGCAGCTGCTCCTTGGGTGAGGGTTCTTCTAGCTTTGAGCTGCAGCCACAAACCAAGCTCCTGGCAGCAACTGACTTTCATCACAAAGCTGCTGCTTCCTTTCTACCCTGATGTTAATATCATCCCACTAGTTTCTAAAAGAAAACAAAACAAAGAAACCTACAAGCCTATGACCTTTTGTTTCAATTGCAAAAGAAACGTTTGGGCAGTGACCTGCGTGTCTTTTGTGTTTTTTTTGCAAAAGGGAAATCCCTCTTTTCATCTAATTCTAATTTTAAGCATGTCTTTCACCTTTTGGGACTTTTCTGATCCTCTGTTGTTGCTGAAACCTTTTTCACTTTGTTATTGCCTGATTTTCCTGCCCTAGATACAGTATATCTAGGTCTGCAAGAATGATTTTCATGGGGGAATATACTTAGCTGAACTACAGAAATCCATTTGCTGACTTAGCTAACGCCTGGATGGAATTCCTTTGAGATCCATGAAGCAAGTGTCCAGGTTTATATTCAGCAGTGGCATTTCTGCTTCCTGATATTGCAAAATGCTAACTGAACAGTCAGGTAACTTTGAAAGGCTAAGTACAACAATTAGGAAAAACCCATACGAGCTGGGCCTTGACCGAGGAGAAATAAGCACACATTAAGGCCATCAGTCCTAATGATGATTAAATGAGAAAACAACCCAAAAGTGCTGCCTTAAACAAAAAAAAAACACAAGCATGCATTAGAGACAAAAATTGGAGCAAGTGTTACATTTAAAAGGAATGGCCTTTTCCTAAACTCTCAACACTGAACATCATATGAATCTTGTAAATAATGGAAAGGAATAAATGCATAAAGAGGGGATATTCTCTCTCCAGGGAATTTAAAAGCACAGGAACAAAAGACTTGACTTATTTCAGCCAGAAGAGAGAGCAAGGAGTTCTTAGTTGGTCGCCATATCAGATTATTAGAAACGTCATAGCGTGCTAAGAAATCAGTTTAATTATCACACGGTGTAGCTGTGCATAATGAAAGCAGCAGCTACTGAATGAAGAAGGTAACCATTTCCTAAATGAAAGATTTTCATTTTCAGGCAAGGAATATGGTATGACAAGATTCCAGTTTACAGGGTTTGACCTTGAATTGGTATGTGCAGAATGCAGGGAGAATTGTCCTTAAGTTTTCTTTTTTCTTCAAAAGTGATTTTAAGAATAGCATTGCCATACAAGTTCTTTGGGAATCAATTGGGCTTTCAGTACTATTGAATGAGTTTTATTTGAAATGACTTGTAATGCTAATTTCCCCTGTACGACTCTTGGGAATTCAGGTGGTAGCATACTGGATTTGTTTTGGAGCATATAGCAGTGATTTTACTTTCATCTGCATCCTAAAGACTAGATAAGTCAAAATGGTTGAAAGAAAGAACCTCAGCAACTAAAGGTAGCACCAGAAAAATAAGACATGAAAACAATATTTAAAAGATTAAGTTGTATGGGCATTGGAAATATATTCAGACTAACAGTGTAAGTAGTTTAAAAAGGGCTACCAGTGAACTTACAATAGATGCCAAAGAGGAATAGGCGATATGGAAGGCATGAGCAATATGACAAGTTTTGGACTCTGCAGTCGATCCAGAAGCAATTGTTTTAAATATACTAGATGTATAGGGAAGCTTGCAAGGTGGAATAGATACCAGCACCATTAGAAGAAGAAAGACCATGCAGCAATTCAAAATTGGGAAGGCTGATGGAATAGATTATATAACTCTTAAAAGTTGTTGGGACGGGACAAGTGCCATGGAAGCATCAGGAAAAAATATGCAAGAAGGTACAGAAACCAGAGGAGGTACTACATGGCTCTTTAAAGGGGATCCTGCTGATCAAAATAATTATAAGGACTTAAGCTTATTGTCACTATTAAGAAGCTCCCCCAACTTCCTACAGTTTCCAGTATGCCTTATATAAGGCATACAGGGCAGTATTAAGCCAATGTGTTAGGAGAACTAGAAGCATCATACAGGCCAGTATTAAGCCAATGTGTTAGGAGAACTAGAAGCATCCCAAGGCTGTAGAAGTGGGAAATGGGGGGGCTTATTTGAAAGAGAGCAGGTGTCAAGAGGAATCATTTTAAGACAACTGAAGGAAGAAGGGGGGTAGGGTGTGAAATCAAAGTAGGGGATTGGCTACCGTGAAAAGGATTACAATGGTGAAGACAATCCTTATGATGGGATTTCAAAGAAAAAATGCAAATGCAACCAAGCTCAGTTCAATCTAGAAACCAATCTCCACTGATATGATGGTGGGACATGACCAAACTGGGTTTGGTTGGGGGGACTACACTGTTTCAAAGATGACTTGGGATTAAGGAGACTGAAAAGCTGATAGAAATAACCTAAAGCATTTTAAATGTGCAATGGACTGTGATGATCCAATATACTGTAGAACTGTTAAATTTTAATGATGATTACATAAGAACATTTGGAGACAAACTATTTTGGTAATAAATAACCAAAGTGTGGCATGATTTCCATGCTGTATGAAGGAACAAAGGGGTCTAATGCAAAAGGTGCTCCCTAATCACTTCATAAATGGCATTGGATAACAAGTGGGAGCAGTCCCTGCAGGTCTGTGACCATCTTCCAATCCCTTTGCATCTGGGTGGGATAAGGCAGGGCCTGTCAGTTACCTACTTGAGACAGAGTTGAGTAGCTGCAACATTAGGGCTCAACAAGAGTTCCCACAGGATCAAGACAGGCAACCAGTCCAAAGGGGCAGTCCAAGTACAGAATCAGAGTCTAGGCCAAGGTCAAATTCAGAGAAGCAGTCCAAACAGGCAGGTCAGGATGGAGCGGGAACACCAAGGCAGAAGGTAAGCAGTGGGGAATCAGAAGTGCAGAGACAGTAGTCAGGGACCAGGAGATGGAGGCAGCGAGCCATGAGTCAAGGGTTCAAGGGCAGAAATCAGGAGGCAGCAAAGCAGAAACAGAAGCTTTGTTGATCTGCCTGCCTCCTGCTTCCTGTCACACACCTTATTTACTGGGCATGCCTAGCAAGGGCCATTCGGGGCATGGTGGGAGAGAGCCCAATCAGGCTGTCCAAAGGATCAACAGAACCAGAATAAGGGCTGTGCCTGGCCTCACAGATGGCGCAGAGGCACCAGCCACCCACACAAGCACTAGTTCAAGACTTGGGTATTTGCTAGGCCTGGGCTCAGTTTCCCTTGACAGCTAGCATAGCTATGACAGTGCACCAAAGGGAGTATGCTTCATTACATCTGTACATGACACAGGCTACTTCCTGTTTGGGGCATGGTGCGACCTGAACGTTTGCAGCTTTAGATTCACAGCCTTCCATCTGGAATGCTCTAGGGACACCATAACAATGTGCTGTCCCTTGGCAAATTTGATATTAATCTACTCCAAAATATTAGGGATGGGCGAACGCGGTTCGGTAGTTCGGTGTTCGGCCCGAACTCGGCCTGTTCGGACAACCGAACACGAACACGAACACGATTCACTGTATGTGTGGTCCCACACTGTCAGATGNGTTCGCCCATGCCTACAAAATATCCCGAGTACTGAATGTTTTGGCCATACATTTCATACTACAAGATCAGCAGGTACTTCAAACTATGGAGATTTCCAATAATCCTTGAGGATCTGTCAAAGATGTAAGTTCCTTCATGGGTAAAAACAAACATGACACAGGCCTTCTCTGGCCTGGGATTCACTGTATGTGTGGTCCCACACTGTCAGATGTTGGCCCGTGACTGCCTTGGGTTGGGTAGGCAGCTGGCCCAGAATGTGCCCTTGGCCTGATCCTGGGCACCCATCCCAGGCCAAGGACTGCCAAAACTGGCCGACGCATGTGTTGGGCCCCGCCATCCATGCTGTGGGCTGCCATGGCAACCCTTTATGATGGACTGGGAGCAGGGCATAGGTGGGGCAGGCCGCCTGCATATCTGTTGCAGCCTCACCCCTACCTGGGTCATGCAGGCAGTGGGACAGCCATCCCGGTGGCAGCTATATTTGTTCAGTGCTGCCTGCCAGCCTGGAGAGTGGCTGCCATGGTTTTCCAGGCCATTCTGAGGAGTGCCCCATTGCCTACAAGTTTGTTTTTATCCTATGTTGCACAAATGGTGTTTAAATGCTATGGTGGTGAGTGTTACAGAACAGCTTTAGATCACTGTTTTAACTCTCCTTTGTGCTTGAATCATCTGTCAGGAAGGATATGATAGTTACTGACAGTGAGGCTACCCAGGATCTGACAAATTTGGATGAAGTGGATTTGCCACAGGCCACCTTGGGAAAGTCTCATTTGGTAAACTAATATTCTTCCCTTTTAATTACCTGCCTAGGATAGGCTTTTTTATTGCACATACACATTTTCCTTCTGATCTCTGCTCTTTGAAAAGCATTATTCAGTTATCCTATCCAGTCTCTGTGGAAAAGTTCTACCTAATTTACTTTTTGCCTGATGTTTTTATTTTATTTTTAGCTATCCTGGAGTTAAATGTTAGTTCAGAGATTAGCTATGTCTGTCATAGTCTCACAGACTCCTTTGGCATCCAGAAAACTTCAATTACATTCTTTCTTAACCATCTTTTCACAGCAAGAACAATCCCTGTGTGACTTTCCCTCTTTATTTAAGTTTTCTGAATATAGCAGTCCTAATTTATATCTTTTTCTTTTCTTTTTATTCATTGAAATTTTCCCCCCTCAAGATTTGGATTAGGCGGTGGCAAGGAACTGCACTTAACACCCTCGCTTTAAGTGCAGTTCCTGGCAGGTTAGGGCTGCTCCACACTCTTGACAGTAAACTTCCCTCCCAGGGACAGTCAATAGACTTCCGTTGCAGGATAACACCAGTTTATTGCCACCACCTGTGCTTTCTGACCCCTCCTCTGGGTTCCGGCTTGTACATAAGGTCTTGGGTTAGACAGCTTGTAGCCTCCCTTCCTCCCTCTCTTAGCTAGCCCCCTCTTCCAGCTACCTTGGCTTCAGGACCTTTACCATGTGTATAGGAAGGAGTGTATAGGAATTCAGATGAATTCCTATATTCTCCTTTTGTGGAATGTATAGGAAGGAGAGGGAGAGCAGCAGTGTACACTCATTGGGTACTTTTGCATGTGATGGCTCAGTTAGCCACTATGCTTAAACCCACCCCTGGGTGAGCCCCCTCACCCGAGGCCTCCGGTCTGTCCGGCCACCAAAGAAACATTCTGGCAGCCAGGGCTGAGTGAATTGGCAGAGAGAGGGGAGGGGATGTGCCGACATGGGTCTGCACAGCTGCGTTCCTCAGTGCAGCCCTTCCTTCTCCCTGATGGGTGGGTGCAGTGGCATATGGGGCTGCTGCACCCACCTGGAACTGCTCCAGCCACGGGTTGGGTTAGGTGGAGTGGGCCATCATACGTGATGGCCCGCTCTACCACGATCTGGACATGCCTATCCTGGACCGTGGCAGGGCTTAACATGGAATGTGTGCTGGCCAGTATGGCATAGTGATAATCTGCTTTGGGGGCTGGTGGTCTCTGGAGCACACTTGAAGATGGGGGAGGGGGCATAGTAGCAGCAGCACGCCTGTGCCTCTGCACTTTCTATTGCCATTCCTAGACCTGACTAGGGCTGTAGCGGAAGGTTAAAGCGGTAGCTATTTCCACCGGAAACAGCGTTTCTGCAATTAGTGGTATGGCATGGCAGAGGCTTTAATTCCGCTAGTTTCATTCCGCTCCTTCTGCAGTTCCGCTAATTTCATTCCGCTACTTCCACAGGCTTCACAAATAGCAGAAACATGCCATTTTTGCTACTTCCGCCATTCTGCCAGCGCCACGAAATAGCAGAACAGCGGTTTTCCGACAGTTTCTGACAATTCCACAATTTTTCTGACAGTTTCCGAATTTGCAGAATGCCGGCGGAATTAGCGGAATGTCAGCAGAAAAGTCGCGGTGTGGCACGGGCAATTCCGAAATGGCGGGCAATTCCAGAATGGAATCGCGGTGTGGTAAAAGCTGCTGCCGCTTCAGCCCTAGACCCGACTAGCCTGTGAATGCCAATAAGAAAATGACGAGCTTCAGGGCTACAGCTAGCTCACCTGCAACTGTCAATAGGGGACACACAGGGTAAGGAAAGAGTGGGAAATACAGTGGGAGTTTAGTGTGGGCTGCCCAAACACACAAGAAAAACACCCAGGAGACGGCCTGTTTTTTAGGCTCTACATGCGAGTGGGGGCTGCATGGACTGAATCCAAACTCTAGTGGGCTAACATCTTGTTTAACACCCATAGTTATTAAGAGGCAGAGTGCACACCGGTTCTACATAGCCATGTGGGGAGTAAGAGAATTCCCTTCCTCCTCTCCTTCCTCCTCCCCAGCCATCCCTCTCTCCCTATACCATTGTTTTATTTTTTCTTATTAACTTTTTCATAATCCAATCAGACAAAACAATACAAAGACAGAAACTAGTATACATAAATCAAAACATTAAAGTAGCACATTCTAAACTTGATAATCTAAAAATAAATTATTATACTGTATAAGAATAATTAGAGGAAGGGTGGTCAAAATTAATATTAGTCCACTGTTTGTGTGAATTCTATCCAAATTGTTAGTTATTCATGATCTCCCTCTCCTAGAAAGATATCCTTTTTCATCACCCTTAAAAGAGGCCATTTCTCAGCACCATCTGAACACAATTTAGATTTCCACTGTTGGAAAGGATCCATTGTTGGAGGAGTCCCCATGAATCCAGTGGTCTCATGGCTCCATAAAATCATAATTTTTCTCAGCGGTCAGTTCTCCAATTAGAGTCTCTACAGTATGAATAAGCAGATAATTTAAACTCTCATTTCATGATTTGCTGAGATAAATTTTAGATCAATGCTAACTTATCTCGAAACCCCAGCCACCACTTGGCTTTACAACACCATATGGACTAGAGTAGCATCTAACCTCCAACCATGCCAGCAACTCCCATCAACTGTTAGCTTAGCCTTACAAACTTGTGGTCTAGGATACCTTCAAATAAATTTTTTGTTCCATTACTTTAAGATGGCGATAAGGTGATGTATAGTGAACACTACCAAGGATTTTATTCCAAACCTCAAGGAGATTACCACCATAAAATCCTTATACCATTGCTTCTTTGCATATCCAACTCAAACTTTTAAAAAAGAAAATAATATCATGCCATTGGGTCAAGGTAATCTGGATAGTGTCTTAAAGAGGATGGGTGATTTCAGACGTTACGGGGCCCGTTGGCCCCGTACCGAAATCAACCCATTTATTCCCCGCCGGGGTCACCCCATCACGCCGCAACAGACATGCCGGGGGGATCCCGGCGGGGAATCTGGGAGGGGGCGGGGCCGCNTCCTAATTTATATCTTTTTCTTTTCTTTTTATTCATTGAAATTTTCCCCCCTCAAGATTTGGATTAGGCGGTGGCAAGGAACTGCACTTAACACCCTCGCTTTAAGTGCAGTTCCTGGCAGGTTAGGGCTGCTCCACACTCTTGACAGTAAACTTCCCTCCCAGGGACAGTCAATAGACTTCCGTTGCAGGATAACACCAGTTTATTGCCACCACCTGTGCTTTCTGACCCCTCCTCTGGGTTCCGGCTTGTACATAAGGTCTTGGGTTAGACAGCTTGTAGCCTCCCTTCCTCCCTCTCTTAGCTAGCCCCCTCTTCCAGCTACCTTGGCTTCAGGACCTTTACCATGTGTATAGGAAGGAGTGTATAGGAATTCAGATGAATTCCTATATTCTCCTTTTGTGGAATGTATAGGAAGGAGAGGGAGAGCAGCAGTGTACACTCATTGGGTACTTTTGCATGTGATGGCTCAGTTAGCCACTATGCTTAAACCCACCCCTGGGTGAGCCCCCTCACCCGAGGCCTCCGGTCTGTCCGGCCACCAAAGAAACATTCTGGCAGCCAGGGCTGAGTGAATTGGCAGAGAGAGGGGAGGGGATGTGCCGACATGGGTCTGCACAGCTGCGTTCCTCAGTGCAGCCCTTCCTTCTCCCTGATGGGTGGGTGCAGTGGCATATGGGGCTGCTGCACCCACCTGGAACTGCTCCAGCCACGGGTTGGGTTAGGTGGAGTGGGCCATCATACGTGATGGCCCGCTCTACCACGATCTGGACATGCCTATCCTGGACCGTGGCAGGGCTTAACATGGAATGTGTGCTGGCCAGTATGGCATAGTGATAATCTGCTTTGGGGGCTGGTGGTCTCTGGAGCACACTTGAAGATGGGGGAGGGGGCATAGTAGCAGCAGCACGCCTGTGCCTCTGCACTTTCTATTGCCATTCCTAGACCTGACTAGGGCTGTAGCGGAAGGTTAAAGCGGTAGCTATTTCCACCGGAAACAGCGTTTCTGCAATTAGTGGTATGGCATGGCAGAGGCTTTAATTCCGCTAGTTTCATTCCGCTCCTTCTGCAGTTCCGCTAATTTCATTCCGCTACTTCCACAGGCTTCACAAATAGCAGAAACATGCCATTTTTGCTACTTCCGCCATTCTGCCAGCGCCACGAAATAGCAGAACAGCGGTTTTCCGACAGTTTCTGACAATTCCACAATTTTTCTGACAGTTTCCGAATTTGCAGAATGCCGGCGGAATTAGCGGAATGTCAGCAGAAAAGTCGCGGTGTGGCACGGGCAATTCCGAAATGGCGGGCAATTCCAGAATGGAATCGCGGTGTGGTAAAAGCTGCTGCCGCTTCAGCCCTAGACCCGACTAGCCTGTGAATGCCAATAAGAAAATGACGAGCTTCAGGGCTACAGCTAGCTCACCTGCAACTGTCAATAGGGGACACACAGGGTAAGGAAAGAGTGGGAAATACAGTGGGAGTTTAGTGTGGGCTGCCCAAACACACAAGAAAAACACCCAGGAGACGGCCTGTTTTTTAGGCTCTACATGCGAGTGGGGGCTGCATGGACTGAATCCAAACTCTAGTGGGCTAACATCTTGTTTAACACCCATAGTTATTAAGAGGCAGAGTGCACACCGGTTCTACATAGCCATGTGGGGAGTAAGAGAATTCCCTTCCTCCTCTCCTTCCTCCTCCCCAGCCATCCCTCTCTCCCTATACCATTGTTTTATTTTTTCTTATTAACTTTTTCATAATCCAATCAGACAAAACAATACAAAGACAGAAACTAGTATACATAAATCAAAACATTAAAGTAGCACATTCTAAACTTGATAATCTAAAAATAAATTATTATACTGTATAAGAATAATTAGAGGAAGGGTGGTCAAAATTAATATTAGTCCACTGTTTGTGTGAATTCTATCCAAATTGTTAGTTATTCATGATCTCCCTCTCCTAGAAAGATATCCTTTTTCATCACCCTTAAAAGAGGCCATTTCTCAGCACCATCTGAACACAATTTAGATTTCCACTGTTGGAAAGGATCCATTGTTGGAGGAGTCCCCATGAATCCAGTGGTCTCATGGCTCCATAAAATCATAATTTTTCTCAGCGGTCAGTTCTCCAATTAGAGTCTCTACAGTATGAATAAGCAGATAATTTAAACTCTCATTTCATGATTTGCTGAGATAAATTTTAGATCAATGCTAACTTATCTCGAAACCCCAGCCACCACTTGGCTTTACCACACCATATGGACTAGAGTAGCATCTAACCTCCAACCATGCCAGCAACTCCCATCAACTGTTAGCTTAGCCTTACAAACTTGTGGTCTAGGATACCTTCAAATAAATTTTTTGTTCCATTACTTTAAGATGGCGATAAGGTGATGTATAGTGAACACTACCAAGGATTTTATTCCAAACCTCAAGGAGATTACCACCATAAAATCCTTATACCATTGCTTCTTTGCATATCCAACTCAAACTTTTAAAAAAGAAAATAATATCATGCCATTGGGTCAAGGTAATCTGGATAGTGTCTTAAAGAGGATGGGTGATTTCAGACGTTACGGGGCCCGTTGGCCCCGTACCGAAATCAACCCATTTATTCCCCGCCGGGGTCACCCCATCACGCCGCAACAGACATGCCGGGGGGATCCCGGCGGGGAATCTGGGAGGGGGCGGGGCCGCACGGCGCAACGTGCAGCCGCACGGCCCTGCCCCCTCCACGCTCCCGCTGCCCGCCCTCTTGGGAGACGGGCGGGCGGGGGGGCCAATGCGGCCGCCACGTCAGGCCGGATTCGCCACGGCCCGGGATCCCGCCGGTGATCCCGGGCCGTGGCGCCCGGCCAGACGTTACTTTTTTTTGGTCCCCGCTGGGGATCTCATTGACCACGCTTCCCGGGACATTCCCCCGGCTAGCCCGGGAAGCGTGGTTCAAATTGACCCCATATGCGGATTGACCGTGGCAAACATCTGGCGGCCGCCAAACAGACGTTCGAGACACATTGACCACAGGTGGGTATTCACTGTGGTTCACTGTGATCTCGTAACATCTGAAAATACCCTGTGTTACCAGAGGATCTGATGTAGCAAGTACATTCATACCAATTTTGTCCAATTAAAACATGTTTTAATTGCATACATTTGCATTATTTTCATTGCTTCTTTAATTCCCCATTGGAAGCTATTGATGCTAATTCAAGAGGTGAAAGGAATAAATTTGCATATATTTATTTTGACAGAATAGGTTTATTAGCAATACAGTTTGGAATCACACCTTATGGGCAATGTTTGTTTTTTTCTTAAGCAGCATCTTTCAAAGTAAAATTTACTTTCCGTATTCCTATTTTTAATTTTACAGTTCATTAGGCTATATGTGGGAACTGTGAATTTTCTTTGCTTAATTGAAGTTTCCCACTCTAGGAACATTCCAACTATGCAAATAACATGGAATCATTATATGTAGGATTTTTTTAAAAAGGAAAAAACAAAACCGATTGTGAACTTTTCTTAACTGCTATATGGTACCTTTTCTATATGGTATATTATAGGGCCATAGTCATGGCCCTGTAGTTAAGATGGTAACAAACTCTCATTGAACAGTGTCTATGCTGTTCAGTGGGAATCAGTAGAGCAAAAACTTCTGGTTGGCGACCATTCTAGCTTTCCTCCAGCAACGCACGTGGTCTATGATTACAAACAATGAAGGGAAGGCCAGGGCCAGGGGGGTGCTGAAGGTGGGGGGGGTCCCCATCCCTCACCTGCCTCTGCCTGCAGTAGTGCAGCAGCAGCAGGATACCGGATCGGACTGGGAGATAAAGCTGTTTGTTTACAAACAACTTCTCCCCATGTGAGTAATCAGAAGGTTGTTGTCTTGTAAAAAGGTTCTTCTAGATGGCTCCTAACATTCTCACAACTGGGTTGTGCATGTTCACCATATTCAAATAATAGACCATGTGATGTTCTTGAGCTTCTCTAGTATAAAAAGCACTCTCCCCCTCAGAATGACAGTGCTTTTCAACCCTTTCTAGGAGTATAAGAAAATTCCAAGCGGGGCTGGAAGGGTGGGTGTTGTGAGACTGTTTGAAGCCATCTTGAAGAACCTTCTGTTCTTCTTCAAGTGGCTTCTCATAGACTGTTTTTACATGGCTCCGCTGGGTGGTGGCTCCGTGGGTGTGCCGGTGCATGGGCGGGTGTGCCCATCGCTGCACACGCATCCCCACTCACCCCTCACTCATCCGCACCCACGGAGCAACCACCATTTCCCCCAGTTGCTCCGTGTGTGGGGACGAGATGAGGAGTGAGTGGGAATGCGTATTAGGCGGGTGTGCGCTCACACCCACACTCACTGCACCATGCGCATGCCGTGTCATTCACACATTGCTCCCCCACCCATGAACACGCAGAAATCTGCGTGTTCATGGGTGGGAGAGGCCTGTGTAAAAAGGACCATATTCTCACAACTGCCTTAGTTATACTATCTTAGGTAGGAATTTAGGATATAAAGCAATATCCTATCTTGGAAAATCTGCAAATATGGTTCTGAGATTATTATGGCTGCTATTTCACTAACTCTTCTTAATGAAGTTATTGCTAACAGGAATACTGTCTTTAAACCCCCACCCCATAACCAGTTCATTT
>QEPC01012510.1:2250889-2272008 GCA_003113815.1 Sphenodon punctatus
TGTGTGTGTGTGTGTGTGTGTGTGTGTGTGTGTGTGTGTGAAGAATGCATCTGGAACTTACTTGTGGACTTGTAAACCCAGAAGACTGAAAGACCAGCACTTTAAGGTGTGTGTAAAAATGCCCAATATGTGGGTAATTTCAGACGTTACGGGCACCCGATTCACCACAGTGGATTCCCAGTGGTGGCAAACCGGCTAACCACCCCCCGTGGGCAAGAGAGACCCCAAATAGACATGACGGGAGTGGGACCACGGCAGGGAATCGGACCGGCAGACCACAGCCCTGGGCAGCGCAACAGATGTTACGCCGATCCCGGGCCGTGGTCAAAGCACCCGGAAGGCGCCGGGGTGGCTCGTCCTGGCTGCTGCTGCTGTCCCTCCACCGCCTCCATGTGCAACATGACCACCGCCTCCTCCGCCTGCGCCTCCTCCACCTCCTTCTCCTCCTGCCTTGCTCTCTCGCTCACCACTCTCCTCTCCCTTCCACCTCGCTCCATCCTGCCACGTCCCCCTGCTGCTGTGTGCCCTTTAAATCTCCCTCCCTGGCCTGTGTTGTTGCTCATTGCCTGGCAGCGACACGCTGCATGCTTTGTCCCCAGCTGGGAATCATGTTGCTTGTTTCCGGCCGGTGGTTGCCGTTCAGTCATTACTTTTTTTTGTTTCTCAGTGGGAATCACTTTGACCACGCTTTTGGAGATGGTCCGGGCCGGAGCTCCAGAAGTGTAGTTATTTTTGACCCCTGGTGGGGATTGACTGTGGTGAACATCTGGCACCCGCGAAACAGACGTTCAGGGCGCTTTGGCCCCGCCACGGGATTGACCGTGGTTCACTGTGGTTGACTGTGATTTCATAACGTCTGAAAACACCCTGTCTCTCTTAATGGCATAATGCACTTAATAGGCTGGCTGCATTTTGGGTGTCTTGTTTGTTTGATAGCCGTGCCCCCAGGCCTGCCGAGCCGGGCAGCATCCCTAGACCCACCGGTGGGACACAAAGAAGGGGGCCCATCTTGACTTTTTGGCCAGGGCCCCATTGCACCCTAGCTATGCCCCTGGTCTAGTGTGCGTGACTGATCAATTTGAATGAGTGTGTGAGGTGAGAGCATGTGTGTATTGTGTCTGAAGGATTGTGTGTGTGATCATTTAGAATGAGTGTGTGTGAGAGGTGAAAGCATGTGTGTGAATGAGTGTATGACCTCTTTTACACGAGACACACCCACGCAGTGGCATGTGTGGATGCATCTCCTATGAAAGCAGTCGCTTATGCGCTCCTGTGTAACATGCACTTCCACCCATCACCCCTGCACAGAGAAACCTGTGGAAAAAACAGGTTGCTCCATGTGGGGGATGTGGGGGGATGGGTGAGCGCCTGTGTGCACCTGCAGTGTTCTTGTGTCTGGGGCCTGCTTATCCATTAACAAAACTATGAAGTTTCAAAAGAAGGGTAAATTACCTAGACAAAAAACCTTGCTTTAAGAAGCTTGTTAAGGAAGCATTATAAATTATACTCAAACGTTAACATGACAGTAAATTGTATGTTAAGGCAACTTTATTAAATATCAGACCAATCTATACATTTTTCTTTTCTCATTCATTAATAAAAAAAGACAACTGAAATTAAACTGTATACATTCCTCACCATGTATAAGTATTGTTCAGTCACCGTACCACACATATGCAGCTTAATTTCAGTTAAGTCAATTTTTTAAAATTAATGAATGAGAAAAGAAAAATGCATAGATTGGTCTGATATTTAATAAAGTTGCCTTAACATACAATTTACTGTCTTGTTAACGTTTGAGTCTAATTTGTAATGCCGCCCTAACAAACTTAAACTGGATGGTTTTTTGTCTAGGTAATTTTCTATATATGGAGGTTCATTACTGACCTGCCAATTTTGCTTCCCTTTCTGCTCCTCAGAGTCAGAAGTAGTTTCTCAAACACTAGGGAGCTAGTTTACAACATTTTCTTTTGTACTCGACCTTATTAATTACCGTTTATTTATTAAGGTTTTTCTTTCCCCAGAACTTGTTAATTTTAATTTTCCATGCATTTTTTTCATTCATTCTACATTCAATAGCTGAAGCAACAATCCTATTAATGCAGACAGAATGTGACTCTGTCCGTTTTGCACACATACATACTGGTTGTTTCAATATCTGTCTAGGATGCCTTATGTCAATGCAAATGGGCATTGTCATGGAAAGGTCTTGTTGACTGAGCCTTAGTCCCTAAGTTTCTATCTGACGCAGCTCATCAGGACCATCTGCTAACCCGTCCCTACCAAAGCGTGAAAAGAGACCTAAAAGTATGTATCTTCAGCTAAGGAATAATTAAATGATGCTTCTTTAATTCCCTGTTGGAAGCTATTGCTGCTAATTGTGAATTGTATGTTGATACTAGCAAAAGAGGTATGCCTCCCTTTCTGCCTTGTAAACATTGAAATTTGGGGAGCATCTCTGAAGTGTTCAACAATGAGTTTCCGAGTATGAAACATTTAAAAAAGGCACATCTGAAATTAATGCACTTTGGAATAATTCTGCTTCCACTTCTTCTAGGTCCGACAGGGTCTAGAGTAGAATTCCTGGTTCAGTTTAGTGGTTTTACTTTTTTGTCCGTGTCAACTAATTTAATTATTAGCTCTTTTAATCTCAGCCTGCAGGCTTATTCCCCCTTCGTTCCTCGACAGCATCCTTTTAGCTGGAAGGTATTCCCCTAGTTACTAGAAACAGCTTAGTAATATTGCTGTTACAACTGTAACCCCTCAACTTGACACAACTCACTCACTCAGATGTCGATTTTCTGGTTATCTCTGGATTAATCAGTCTCCCTTTCCTTCCATTGCCTCCCTCTTGCATCCAGCACAAATTCCTTGTCTTTCTCTTCAAGGTTCTTTGTGGCCTTTCTGCTCTCATTTCCTACCTGGGAACTTCGCTCCTCGTTTGCCACCATCCTCACCTGCCCAAGAGCCTCCTGCTCCCTAAATCATCTTTGCCCTTTTCCCATTCTGCCCCCTATCCTTGGAATTCCCCCCTGGCCTTACCTAACTCCTCACCCCAATAGATTGCTTGCTTATTTATGTTTCTCCTTGTACTATCTTATCCTTTTGGATCCCTGTCCTCCTATGTAGCAATGCTAAGCATGCTCACCTGTGACTTTTCAGCTTTTTGAATGTATCCCTGTCTCTTCCTTTTCTGCCCCCCTTGTCCATTCTAGGTTGCAAGCCCCATGGGGCAGGGAACCTTTCTCTAATCATGACTTTTCAGTTCCAGGCACATTGCAAGCTCTATATTAATATTAATATTAATAATAATAATTAATAAATAATATCTTTAAAATGCTATGTCACAGATAGAATCTAATACAAGTTATCTGTTTGCATTTCGTTTGATGCATAGATTGACTGTATTTCATGTTCCTTTAGACACCAGGTCATTTCAGGAGAAGCCATGTAGACGTGTCAGTGCCTTAAGAATAATAGATGGTGTGTTCAGTACGGTCAGGAGAAGCTAAGCTGCAGCTGGAATCTCCAGGAGGATTCACAGGCTTTACACACCAATCCAGTAGTTACATGACTTTTTGGATATGGCTTGGGTTCCAACTGCCAGAGAAATAGGATTTAGTTACTTTCTTTAGATCCACATCAGATTCCAAACCTACCACAGAGTTTGGGGTGTCTGATCTGGAGTTGAGCCCTTGATTAAGCTTCATTCCTACTTTTGTTCTGTCATATCATATCATGAACATTTCTTTTGATGCCTGAGATATTTCAGTGAGGGCCCTGGCCTTTGCTGTCACCCAGAGCCAAGTTCCTTTCTGAAGGGTATCTGGCGTAACACCAGCTGTGCAAGCCAGAGGCTTAGACTTGCTGTTTTCAGGCTCTTGGTAGTTTAATCCTTTCACCTTCCTTCAGAATTGAAAGAAGTTACTGTAAGGCTGTTCAAGATCTCTATACTTAGGCACCAGTTTTAATCAGCCTGTGAAGCAGTTATTTCTATATAGAAAACAATGTCACTTAACTATGGTATCAGCAGCATAGGCCTGTCTTTGATATAAAACTTACTTAGGAGCAATGAGTTTTGAACTATAGTTTGTGAAAAATCAAGTGTCTGTCGCAGTAAAGTAACAGTCCAAACTTAGAGAAGGGACAGCTCCATGCTCTTAACCCTTATGCATTCCCTGCCTCTGTTTTTAAAAAACAGTTTGAAAAAGTAAACTTTCTAAAATGGTATCAATCACACACAATCCCCAAGGCTAGGGACTCTGGCTCAGGTGGAATCTCTTCTTCCCTCTTTCTCTGGCACATCACTTAGAGAAGATAATATTAGAATGGCAGAGGGAACTGCTCAGGGAAGGCGACATGTCCCCTCTATGGTCTCACCCTATGTTTATGTCTATACTCCTTAGCAATTCCAAAATGTACTTTAGGTATGCAAAGACATTTTTTCCGGCTCAATTAGCATACCTCAAAACATAATGGCATATTTTCTTATTCAGCCAAAAGCTTTCAAGTGAAAGGATATTAAATACTGTAGGAGAAGACTAAAGCAGCTGTGGTTCAAAGCATGAAATTGATGGCTGGGAAAAAAAGGAACCTTTGAAAAATGTTCCATGGTAGAGTAACCGATAAAAAGATAGAAGTTGTTTCCCAGAAAAATCAGATTTCAGATTTGATAAGTGACAAATGGGGATGGGGGTGGGGGTGGAATCCTGTTTTGGGTGTCCTGAAATATTTTGCGTATCAATCAAAAATGTTTCTGCTGAAAATAGATGAGTTTGCAAACAAGGTTTAAATGAAGAATTTTAGAACTCTTGAATTTTCCCTCAAAATTTTTATTTGGCAATTTAAAGAGACTGTTTGCCAAAGATGCTGAAGATGCTTCCTCCTTGAAGACATTGCCAACTGGTAAGTCAGTCAGCTCTAGGCCATCCAGAATTGTTTTGGTAACTTGTAGATCACTGATCAAGAGAAAAGTTATTTTTTAGGCAATCAAAATTTTCTTTAAAAATACCCTCTCATGTTGCAAGTGTCCAGAGTTGCTTTTCCTCACCACAACGAAGGGTGAAAACAAATGAGATGTTAGCCTCCTGGAGTCTGTGTTAGATCTGTGGAGTCCATAAGCAACCGCCACACACGTTTGGCGTGTCCAACCTCAGTGGTGCAAAACCGATGAATAGTGCTGGAAATAAAGTCCCAGAATGTCCCGAAAGTCCCGGAAATTTACAAAAATGACCCCATCAGTACCACTGTATCTTCCTTCCAGTTTCTTTTTCCTTTTTGCTTGTCAGAGTGCCATTTTGGAGTGCTTCAAAAAGCAAAAGTAAACAGTCAAAACACCAGTGAGAGTGGAAAGTGCACTTGCTTCTCAGACAGCTCTAGGTGCTCTGCCTGGAACTCTATGGTTCCACATTTTCCGAAACTCTGTCGTGAGTGGGGGCTCCAAAGCAGGTGGGTGACTGGTGGTGTCAAACATCTGGCGACCACTGAATGGGCAGGTGGACACACATGGTGGGGGCTAATGTGGGCTATCATCTCATTTGTTTTCACCCTAAAGCTCCTTTCTTCTGAAGAGAGAACGTTGTCAGCTGTTAAGACAAGATCACAAATTTTGAGAACTTACCTTTTTCACATAGAGATCAGTGTGTAGTTTTCTCTTTATTTTTAAAGTAGGAAGGAATCTTGGTGTGGCAGGGCAGTTTGTTGGAGAAAGGCTGGCTCTTTAAGAGGGTTAGCACTGGCCAAAGGTAGCACAGATGGGCCAGGTGCAGGCACTGTAACAGTAAACTGTATGTATTACAGAGACCTGGCTGGAGTTAGGGCCTATTTTGGCTTAACGTCTCCCAGCTGGGTACTCAGTGCAGCATCAGCCATGGCTGGAGGGACAGCAGAGAGGTGTAGCCATTGTTTTTAAGGATATCTGGATGGTGAGGAGGTATCTTGTAGAGACTATGGCAGGCATAGAGTATATCCATCTTGTGATCGATCTGGCCGGAAACAGATTAGGGCTGCTGCTGATATACTGTGCACATACCTGTATGGCAGAATCTCTGCATGCTCTTGCCAAACTGGTGTCTGAGGTGGCCTTGTGGTCCCTGAAGATGTTGGTCCTGGGGGACTTCAGTATCCATATCAACACCAGCCTCGGGGGGGAGAGCGTGAGTTCATGGCTGCCATGGAAACCATGGAACTGTCTCAGGTGGTAGATAGCCCAACGTATGGTGGGGGGGCACACCTGTGACCTAATATTCTGCACAGGCTTTGACGTGGGGGATCTGTTGGTGGGGGAGGTGTCAGCTGTGCCCTTGTCATGGATGGATCATTACCTCCTCCAGGCCAAACTTCTGGCGCATGTCTGTCTTCAGAAAGTTATGGAACCAGTTCAGTTGATTCGCCCCCAGAGACTTATGGAACCAGAGAGGTTCTGGAATGCTCTTGGGGAGTTACCCTCCGATCTTGACAACTGTTCACTCAATGACCTCGTGGCACTTTGGAACACCTTGCTGAACAAGGTTATTGACTGAACGGTCCCTAGGCGTCCGCTCCCTGAACGCTGACAACACAGTTCCCCCTGGTTTATGGAGGACCTACGGTGGATGAAGCGGGAAGAGTGACAGTTGGACCGACGGTGGTGCCGTTCTCGTACTGTTAGGATGGCGGGGGGGGGGGGAAAGAATCGAGAGACACACTTCTGCACTCACTGGGGGTCTCGACACTCTGTGAGGTAGGAAAACAACCCCTCAGGATCTTATAAGGCCCTAGTAGTTCCAAATGGAACTAGGCCAGATCATCACAGGGGGGGATATACAGCACTGTTGAGAGTGGAGTCCCTCCACTCTCACACCATGCACCCAACACCCACACACCTTGCACCCATGCCCCTAGATCCGCATGCACACCGGGTACCATGCAGCATAGGATAGGACGTGGGGACAGTGAGGACAGATGGGGGGCAGGTCCCAGGATCACAGGAAGGGGAACCATGGTTGCCACGCATTCAGGGATGAGGGGAGCGGAAAGGGCCCAGCTAGGGATGGCAAGGAGGGAGGGGAACCCACGTACGCTACCCTGTATCCACCCACCTACAGTGAACCTACCAGTGCCCTCTGTGTACCAACAATAACCCCCCACACTACTTACAGTCACCCAGTCATTCGCTTACACACTCTGCTTCTCACACTCTTTCACACCGCGACAATAACTCTCACAAGGTACTCTCACGTTCCGGCAGTCATTGAGGGGGCCAGTCTGTCACAGCATCTGCTGATCACCGGCAGCTTGTGTTGTCTGTGCTGCCCTTAAGAAGGATTGGTCCCACCCCACTGAGTATACAGGTGGGTGGAACACTGCAGCCCTGTGGAGGGGCCTGCCCCCTCAGCGCTCACAGTCTGCAGCTGGGGCTGTTCCTCCCGCTCATCTTCAGCCCCAAGTGTTGATGCTCCCTTCTCTGCCCCTTCGGCGGCCCTGCGACCGGGGGTGTATCCCTAGTTCTGTGATCTCCCCGCGGTCGGCAGCAGCGCCTCCGCTGGCCAGAGAAAAAGTGGCGGCGGGCTCTAAGAAGTACTGAAGTTGACTGATTGCAGCATAGAGTTAGTTTATGAACCTATGCTGTGGCTGTGTGGGCAGCAAAGAAGAGGTTCTTTGCTGTTCTCATAGTCCTCAAAGTCACGGCTAGCTGAGCTAGACCTCCGGGTGGTGAGGGGGCTGGTCAGTCCGGCCTCCCTCTGCCTGGAACTGGAATCTTCTAATGCTCACTGTGATGTGTTTGTTGACTCTTTTTTTTGATAAAATCGCATGGACTCACCATGATTTCAATGCCGTGCTTATTGCAGAGGTTTAACCAGAGGTAAAGGAAGCCCCGCCTTGTCCTGTTTTATGGGATCAGTTTCAGTGGGTGTCGTCCACTGATACTGGGGATGTTGTAGGGGCTGTTAGAGCCACTTGTTGTGAACCTGACCCATGCCTGTCCTGGTTGGTCAAGGCCAGCCAAAAGATACTAGGGCCATTGTTGGGAGGACAGAGTGCCGAGCTGCCTCACAGAGGTGGTGGTGTGGCCTCTGCTCAAGAAACTATCTTTTTAGGGAAGGTTATTGAATGGGTAGTGGCTCAGCAGCTTCAGGGTCACCTAGACCATGTTAGTTTTCTAGATTATTGATTATTGATGGGGTCTTCCCTCCACTAGTCTCCCAGTATGGAGTCTGGGGGTGCTCCTCGACTGGCAGCTCTGCCTGGATGCTCAGGTGGAGGCTGGGGTGAGAAGTGCTTTCCACCAATTACATCTGGTGCGATGGCTTCGGCCAAATGTTTCAGACTGTGACCTAGCCACTATCATCCATGCTTTCATCACCTCTAGTTTGGACTACTGTAATACACTCTACATGGGTCTACCCATGGTGACGGCTCAGAAATTGCAGCTGGTGCAGAATTCGGCAGCCCGTCTCCTGGTGGGACTGGGCCGCCGGGAGCATATTATGTTGGTTCTCTGTTCTCTGCACTGGCTGCTGGTAGTTTTCCAGGCCCGATTCAAGGTGTTGGTCTTGGACTATAAAGCCCTAAATGACCTATATCCTACCTATCTGCGGGACTACCTCACCCCCCAGATTCTGGATCGGCATCTGTGGTTATCCGAGAGTGCCCTGCTCAAGGTCCCCCGAGTTTTCCGGGTGGCCACACTGTGGAGGGCATTCTTGGTGACCACACCACGACTGTGGAACTCCCTTCCGGTGGATGCCCAGTTGGCCCCGGATCTTCCCTTTTTTTGAAGGAGTTGTAAGACCTGGCCGTTCCGCCAGGCATTTGGCGGGGGAGATGAGTGATTGCATGGGAGGAGTGGGTTAGGGTGGTGGGTGGGGCGGGATATTTTTATCCTCCTTTTATGAGTTGTTTTTAGCTTTATTATTGTTTTATTTTTGTTGTGATTGCAAGCCACCCCGAGCTGGACGGGGTAGCAAAATTTCTAGATAAATAGCTCCCTTGCAGTCCAGCTTTCGGCCAGGTTTTGGCACTGAGACTGCACTTGTGGTCTTGGTTGATGACCTTTACCGTGAGCTGGACCAGGATCAGTCGACCTGGTTCATCCTGTTAGATCTCTTGGCTACATTTGATATCATTGACCATGTGATGTTGGTGGCTCACTTGCGAGACTGAGCTGGGGTGGGCGGGACTGTTCTCGAATGGTTCTGCTCTTTCCTAGCTGGGAAAACTCAACGTGTGGTCCTGAGTGACTGTTCATTATCTCCCCGGGACCTCACATGTGGAGTCCCACAAGGTTCTATTCTGCCCCCCACCCCCGTTCAACATGTACATGCAGCCTTGGGGCGAGGTCGTCAGAGGGTGTGGTGTGTGGTGTCTACCTCTCCTTGCTGATGCACCGAAAGGAGACAGGACACCAAGTATTGAGTTTAAATGGCCACACTCTTTATTAATCAATTATATCATTGTAAATAGGTGGGGGAATTCGCCTAGCGTGATGTGGGTCCAGTAATTGAGCATATCCTAACAACAACTATGGGGTGGTTTCAATGTACTCTCGAGTACTACCCCTCTAATCAACACAATGTCTCCCCCTCATCGTGACACTTGCTGTGAGCAAGGGGGACCAAGGTGAGTAAGGAGAAGTGGGTCTACAGGCAGGGGACCATACCTGTCCCTACCGCCCTCCCTGACCCCCCCTCCCAGGGATTCTACCCCACCGGTTGCCATACCCCTGCTATTCCAGCGGGTGTGGCGTCCCCATCTCCTAAGGAGATGCCTCGTACATAATCAACTTCTAATCAATGGTTTAACCCTCAGTACTGGACCCCTGCCAGAGTGTGACAAACTGGGAGCAGGCACAACACACCCTAAACTCTAAGTGGGGAGGACAAATTGAACCAATTACAAAACACTGAGAGGAAGGTGAAAAATATGGGAAACCTCTTCAATTGGCTTGATTAGGGTTCCCTCAAAAATTCCTTCCTGGCCCCACAATGGTGACCATCAGTTGTCCACATTGCTTAGGGGAGGGTGGGTCAGTGCTGCCTTCCCGGTCCTGCTCCAGCCTACAACTGAGGCTGGAGCTGAGCGATCCACAGAGTTAGCTCCACCTTTCTCTTTTGGCCACATGGGCCCCACCAGCCTCTCATAGCCGCCGGGGCCGCCTAGCAACCCCGGCGGGGTTCTTCATCTCCCTGCGCTCTGGCATGACTGCCTTCCCGCCAGGACTTGCAGCCCCAGCGCACACAAGCCACCCGTCGAGCACAGCCTCCTCATCCAGGCAGGTGCGGCAAAGAGCCTGCCGCCCGCCCCCCTTGGGGGTGGGTGGGTGGGTGGAGGCAATTTTCAACTGACCCAGACCTGACAGTCTCGGTGCTTACCCAGTGTTTGGCACCTGTGGGGGATTGGATGAGGGCAAGCCATCTGAAACTGAATCCTGACAAGACGGAGGTGATGCTGATGGGACCGACTGAGGGAGTGGTAGCACCTGTCATTGACAGGGTCCGCCCTCTGTTAGTCCCTCAGGTTTGGAGTCTGGGGGTGTTCCTTGACTTGCAGTTCCACCTGGATGTCCAGGTGGCAACTGTGGTGAGGGGTGCATTTTTGACAATTACATCTGGTACAATGGCTTCGGCCATAAGTCTGACTCCAACCTAGCCACCATCATCCATGCTTTCATCACCTCAAGACTGGACTACTGCAACGTGCTTTACGTGGTGCTGCCCTTTGTGGCAGTTCGAAGACTGCAGCTGGTGCAGAATGCGGCGGCCTGCCTCCTCATGGGGACGGGTCACCAACAGCACATTACACCTGTGCTCCGATCTCAGCAGTGGCTGCCTATAGTCTTCCAAGCCCAATTCATGGTGTTGGTTTTGACATTTAAACCCCTATACAGCCTGGGCCCCACTTACCTACAGGTTCCTGGATTGACCCCTGCGGTCAGCTGGAGACACCCTCCTCGGCTTGGAGTTCCCTGGGTACCTTGGGTGACAACGATGAGGAGGGCATTCTCGGTGTCTACACTGAGACTGTGGAACTTCCGCCCCGATGGAGGTCTGCTTGGACCCAGACCGTCCCTCTTTCTATAGAGAATGCAAGACCTGGCTGTTCTACCAGGCTTTTGATGAGGGAGACAGGTGATGGTGGCAGGTTGGGAAGGGGGCGAACGGGTTTTTTTTAATTACCACCATGGAGGTTTTATTTTATTTTTATATTGGTATTTGTATTATGTTTTATGGATGTTATTTTATTTTATTGTTTTATAATACGTTGTGAGCCACCCCGAGCTGCAGTAGTAGGAGGGGGCGGCCTAGAAATCTAATAAACTAAACTAAGGCACCACAGTGCTAGTCAAGTCAGAAGCAAGGTTGAGTGGGGTAATTGAGAATAGGTGAATCTGGGCATGGTCAGGCCAGGCCAGCCTTCAGTAGCCTGAGCAAAGCTGTCTAAATTACTCTGATATTAATAACATTTTAAATAAATTCATTGGCCAAACTCCTATTTTACACGTCACCAAAGGAAGACAATTGATTTTACTTACATCAACTTGTCACAGCTTATCAAAAAATGTGGAGCTCATTAAAATTTAAGCAGGACACCAAATTAGTGTGGTTTGAATTTTCCTTGTTAGACTAAACCAGAAAGATCCTCTGCTCTCTTTTTTTAGGACAAGAAACATTTGTCTTATCAGAGAGGGCAGACTTTAAAAGCTGTTCTACTCTGTGTATTTGTTTTCATTCTCCAAACGTGGCAAAGTTGTGATTAATATGATTTCTGACAGATATCTGTTTAAAATGTCTTCTTTGTTCTAAGCTTCCTTGAGGACTTTACTGTATGTTTTCCTACAGCTATCCCTTTAGTCAAATGCTGCCTTATTTCTGATTGTTGAGTATGGTTGAATCTTGCTGCTTGTGATTTACTGGCATTATAACTGTCACACCACCTGAGGTAAAGACCATTGCTGAGTTCAAATCCTAGAAGAAATCAAGCTTGTTCAGTGGGAATATGGTATTTATTTAGACTCTCCTGGGCTGGATTTTTCAGCAGCATTCAACATTAGCCTAGTACTGGTCTCATCATCAAATTTGTTGAAGTTTTACCTTTGGCTTCAAGTAGGAAGAGATTAGACTGGGAAAGTGTACTTTTGGAAACACCACCCATCAAAGCCTGAACCTAGGTGGATACTTTGCAATTTATTTTTTAAGAAACCTCCATAAGATTCTACAAGAAATATTTACATTCCAGACCAAAAAAAGGAGCACGAATATTAACAGTTTGTAGGATAGACTATAAGAGATTGTAATAGTCTACGATATCAAACTGAGCCATTTATATGTATCCCTCTCTCTTTAAATCAGCATACTTTCCTTGTGCAACAATGTATTTGCTTACACAGATGACTCTAAATTTTATTAGCACATATTCTAAATGCACTTTTACACTCATAATTAATTGCAAGAATCTCTGTGCAATAGCAAGTTGAGAGAGGTTAGTATGGGAATCTGCATGTAGCTTCTGCCATCTGATAAATTATGGAGATGTAGATAGAAATAAAAAGATAAAATTTCTTTTTTAAAGAAAAGATATATTTTGATGGAAAATTTTGTGTATTCTCCTCATACAAAGTAGCTACCTGCATGCATTCTGGCTTAAAAATTATACAGTTGTTTGGGCTTCTTGCAATAAGGTGGAAAGTTATATTTAAGATGATGGATAAACATTGATGTCAAGTCCCAAACATGCTGTAGCACCCCAACATTTTCTGTTTTTCACAAAATACATTGAATTTCTCCCATTGAATTTTTAAGCCTAAATATTTAACGACTATACGGAGCCTCCTCCAAAGCCTCTGGAAGTCAACAGAAATATCTCCATTGATTTCATTAATCTTTGGATTGGGGTCTAAATTTTAGATGCAACACAGGAAAGGGGCAGGGAGTTGGGTAGTATACTATTAGGGAAGGATTAGGCTTGTATGGATTAAGGTGTATATAGGCCCATGTGTTGGGTCCCAGCTACCAGAGCCATAGGATTATATTGAAATCTGAGCTTTCATTAAAAGAAAAATATAGGCTTCTAACCCGCATGATTGCAGAGAGAAGCTTGAAATATTACCTGCGGCATCTTTCATCAGTCTGCATATAGCCTGAAATGATAGCTCCAAGATAGCTGAAATCTCCCATGCATCTCAGAGAAATGTTGACTCTAAAGTCCATTGCTCTGAGGAGTCCACAACCTAATTCCATGAGGGAACTCTCTCTGTAGAGGAGGTCCAACACTCATGATTTATTTATTTATTTTAATTTAAATTTCTACCCTGCCCTTCCCAAATGGTTCAGGGTGACTTATAAAACAGATTAAAAACAATACATATAAAACAACATTAAAAAAATCCCTCCAATCTTTCCCTTCCCCAACCATGCCCTCACACTTACCCAGCACTTGCGGCCGATTGCAGGGGCTGCAGTGGGGCATGGAAGGACAGGCGGTCTCTTAGATATGTGGGACGCAGACCATTAAGGACTTTAAAGGTCAAAACCAGCACCTTGAATTGTGCCCGGAACGCCATAGGAAGCCAGTGCAGACTTCAGAGTACTGGTATAATGTGCTCCCAGCACCTTGCCCATGAAGGAGGTGAGTCACCGCATTCTGCACCAGATGAAGCTTCCGAACAGTCATCAAGGGCAGCCCCACATAGAGCACATTGCAGTAGTCTAGCCTTGAGGTGATGAAAGCATGGATGACAGTGCCCAGATCCAAATCGGAAAGAAAAGGCCACAGCCTCTTCACCAGATGGAGTTGGTGAAAAGCACTCCTGGCCACCGCCGCAACCTGACAATCCAGGTGCAACAAGGGGTCCAGAAGCACTCCAAGGCTGATTGACCAGAGGGTTCCGGACTCGATCAATGACAGGAGTCCCAATCCCCTCCTGGTCACAAGGGCGGCCAACCATCATCACTTCATTCTTGTCTGGATTCAGCTTCAATCGGCTCATCAGTTTCAATTGGTTCATCCTCATCCAGTCCTCGACAGCAGCCAGGCATCTTCTATCATTGCCAGATGAAGTTGGTGAAATATTGCAGCATCTTCTATCAGTCTGCATACAGCCTGAAATGATAGCTCCAAGAGAGATGAACTCTCCAGTGCATCTCAGTGGAATATTGACTCTAAAGTCGATAGCTCTGAGGTGTCCACAGCCCAATTCCAGGAGAAACCTCTGTCTATAGAGGAGGGAAAGGAAGACAGAGTTTAAAGCTGGTCTAACCTATCCAGTCAACAAACCAGATGCCATCTTGGCTGCTCAGGTTATTACTGAGAACTAGAACTAACCCTAAGGGGACTAGATGCTCATTTCTTTTCCTGCTGCTTCCAAGGCCATTTTTAAATGAGCATGGCTGGGGCGGGGGTCCATGTGTGCCAGGGATGCGTGTGCGCCCCTACCCACACACATTTTAGCCTTCCCCTGCATGAAGTAGTCCAGATTTTTCTCCGATGTTCTGTGAATGGCCGTAGGTGGGTGGTGCGCGAGTCACAGGATTGCACATCCCTCCATGCCACCTTCAGACAGGAATTTGAATGCGTGTGGGATGGGTGGACCTGAGTGGTTGCGTCTCTTTAAAAAATGACCCAAGTGAATAGAAGCTTTTTTCTTCTCCTGCTGTTTCCAATTGATGTTAGATTTCTCCTGCTACATTTTGTTGGGAGAAAGGAATCCCATGCCACTGACTCTGCATCTCAGGGAATGGAGGTGAACCCCTGCTATCACCACATTAAATTGGAATGTGAGACCACGGTATACAGACTGGCAACTGCACAGGAGCTGGAGCCTGGAGTACCTCAATCCATCTTTGGAAATAGGAGAAAGAAGGGCAGTAGTGGGTAAAAACAAACATGCATGTGCTGTGTGGCAACTTGGCCAGGTTTGGGCCAGGAAGCTGCTGAGAAAACAGTCCTGACCGGGTCAGGCTGCAGAACCAAATGTTCAGGTGGCCAGGATTGGGGAGGGGGCAGGGAGATGCATAAACATGCGACTGTCTGGCCCTGTGCTGTGTCCAGTGCCCCCTCCCCCCCCATCATGACAGGACCAGAGCTGGGCCAGCGGGAACAGATATGTGAACACGCTCTTGCCCATTTTGCCCCCATCAGGTTGGTTCTGGTTTGGGCTGTAACTTCGTCCATTTGCCGAGACTAGACACCACACCCAGGGTCAAATCTGAGCAAACATGTGGCAGCCTAATAACAAACATGACAGTGGCCTGTGGGTCAAAGCAGGCTAGAGCAGGTTACTATCACGTTTGTTTTTACCAAGTGTTCCAGCAGTGTGATAACATGTTAACACAGCTTAAACATGGGTCCATTTGGAGGCCTTGTTGATCTTCATAAATATAAGGGGAAGAGTATTATTCAGTGGCTTCTTGTGAACATTGTGGAAAAAGTGAGCTCTGAGTGAGTGGAGGGTGATCGTCTGATGGTCCTGACACAAGGACGACATTCTGTATTTACGAGGTGGGATGAAAAATGGTTCACGTTTTGGATGAAACAGCAGAAGAGACGTTTGCAGGTAGTTATGGCAGTCTTTATGCTGGACATTTTGGGTGGGCAAGTTGCCTCATTAAAAAAAGGACAGCTTTCTCAAAAATAAACTTCATCTTAATCACTTGATGATGTCTTCTTCAACTAATACAATACTTTGCATTAATGCCCCTATTAAAAAAAAAAAAGCCTGGTGCTACTACAGGTCAACACTTAATTCCCTTTCTCTCTTGCTTAAGAGAAACAACGTTTTGGGGGTAACTTAATCAAATAATCTTATCTTGTGGTATAAAGTGGCCCTGCTGTTTCATAACTGCTTTTACGATAGATGAGACTGCTAAAACTCCGACAGCCTTGTAAAATAATTTGTTGTAGCAGCTGAATATTTTTGACTGACAGCTAATGAAATGCAACAATAAATTACATGAATTTTTCCGAAGGACTTCTGTGCATTCAGCTTTCTATCTGACAGTGACATCCATCACAATGCCCATTGATTTTATGTTCAAAGCATTCCCAATATTTTATCCCAATATTCCCAATATGTTTCTCATTAAGATGCCAAAATATGTAATGCCCCATATCAAACATTTACTTACATTTACTTGCCTAAGTTAACAAGCTGTTTGCTCCTGTTACTCATTTCAAGCAGGAATTCACGTGGCTTTTTGTCTGTTTGGTTTCTAGACTGTCACTTATATAATACCGCATAAAGTATTTCATTATAAAGGCCACGATCCACAAAACACATCCTGGAGCAGCCCTATGGGCTTCAGTGGGGCTATTCCTGAGTATGAGGTTTGTGGATTGAGGCCAAAGTATTTAAATATTTATATAGTGAGAAGATATTTTTAACAAGACAGCAAGTGCATTTTTTGAGGAATATAGGGTATCATTTCTGATAAGTTTTATGACATACTATTTTATCTTAGTAATTAATATAAAAATCATTGATTGTGTTTTAGAACTGATATAGTTTGCATCAAATATATTAATTCAAACACCTAAGAAAAATTATGAGCAGCCTATCATCACAGGATTGATTATCTTTAAATACAGAGTCCTAGAACTTTTCTCTCCGTTTGTGTGTCTGAGGAGTCAATATTTTAACATTTTGCTTCTGTAATATGTAGAATAAAGATGTGTTCTCCTTTCATAATGTATGAGCCAGAATGAGTGCCTTTAAATGAGCTGCGGCAGGCTTGATCCCCACGTGCCCGGTGGCTGGCAATCACTGCTGCTACACTTTGGGACTAGTGTGAGAGCAGGACAGATGGTTTCCCCCCTGCCCCGTGGGGCACCCAGGCAGGTGGGCTGCCACGCCCTAGGACAAACCAAGGCGCTGGTTACATGACTGGCCACCCGGCCCTACCCCAGCTCCCTACCCCAGCCTGATTGCTCTCTTGCCCCCAGCCATGACGTGGCTGCCGGGACTGAAACTAGTGCCCACTGCTCAAAGCCCCATAGCAGATCTTGCTGCATGGTGGGGAGAACGGGGACTGGCGACAAAAGCAGTGGCATGCTACCATTCCTTGGACTGTGTCACTGCCCTTTTTCTGAAGATGCAGGGCGTAGCAGCCAGCTCCATGCCCTGCCCCATGGCTGGGTAAACATCTGGTGGCTTCCAGGCACGCAGTGCACTGCATTGTGGGGTAAGGCTGCCCAAGGCATGATAAGTGCATTGTGTGACTGTACCCAATGATTCTGCCCCAGGGTGCTAGCTGAGGTTAGCAGCAGAGGGTGAGACAGTCTTAGAACTTTTTACTTGCTGATCTTTATTGCTACAGATGTTCTGTGAGGCTTCCGTCTTCATGTATTGTCCATGTATATGACAGTACAGAAGGCACTGTACTTCATGTCCATGTATATTTCTAAATTCCACTCTGCGCTAAAAGGGACAGTGATTTATTTTTTTTCCCTTGGAAGAAAAATAATTTAAGACTGGTAAAGGTAGCAATCCTGACTCACTGAAGTAAATGGCCCAACTCTTGTTGACATTAATGGAGCCAGGATTGCACCCACCAGGAGTATTTCCAAACGTGATGGTGCATCGCACCATCATGCTTTGATCGTGCCCAGGGTGGGTCCCTCACCTTGGGCAGGATCTGGTCCAGCCACTGAACAGATGTGTTGGGGCCTGGGCGGGGAGAGAATGGGGCGACGTAGGGATTTGGCTTTACACAGCCCCACCCCCTGCACTGCTGAGTGCAGCCTGCCCTCCTCCCTGACGAATGATGGCAGCAACCTATGAGGCCGCTGCACCCATCCAGAACAACCCTGGCCCCAGACCGGGGTCAGGTAGAGTGGGCCATCACATGTGACGGCCTGCTCTACCCCAGTCCAGAGACGGGTTCCTCGGGCTGCGGCAGTGCTTAGCCTGGGTTGTGACTTGGCAATGGACCTGAGTTGCAGCTCGGGCTAAAAACCACCACAGCCGGGGGAAACCATGACTCCAGCCCGCAAAAACATCTGGCAGGCCGGTTCAGACATGATGGCACCGTGGCCACCCACGGTATTGTCACATCTGAAAATACTCAGTGGTTCTTTTGATGGCATCTGGAATACTTTCTCAGTTATGGGAAACACACTTCGCTTTCCAAACCAATTATAAGGAGCTGCCTAACTGAGTCAGAAGAATGGTCTGTCTTAGCCCGGAATTGTCCCAACCTGACATGGCAGCAGGACTTCAAATCCAGCTCTACAGAGTCTACAGCTGAGTCCTCACCCAGGCATACTACATGAGACCCACCAGGATTTCCAGCAGAGGCTTCACCCAGGCGTGCTACCAGAGATCCTGAATCAGAGATACCAGGGATTGAACTTGGGGCCTTTATATATGCAAAGCATGCACTCTACCACCTGAGCCATGTCTCACTCCATTTTAATTTGTTTGTGTGTACTGGATATCAGTGTGGAGTTTAACAGGTGCAAACCCTTAGCTGAATTGTGAGAGATTCAGAAAAGGAACATTTTCAATGTTATTCACTAGACGTCTGCACTAGGGACCCATGTTGTTTTTCATTTTTGTTTTTTACATGTGTTGTTTTCGTTTTCAAAACTACCAAAATTTCATTTTCGTTTTTGCTTTCGTTTTTGCTTTCCATTGGTTTCAATGGAATACACGTTTTCAACTGTAACCTTTTAAAAAATTATTATTTGTGGATGAAACTTGGGGGGAATGTACCTCAAATGGAAGGCGTTAATTGTACAAAATTCCAGAAAGAGTGGATAAAGGAATAAGATTTTATAAGCAGTTGAATTATGCTATTTTGCAAAAATCTGCATATACATTCCAGTCTGTAACATCTTTGTCTCCCATCTAATATGGATGTCACTTGGCATGTTTATACCCCTCCCCATGTTTAATATGTATGCCAACTTTCAGAAGGATTGGATAACAGGTCCTTGTGGTATATGCAATTAACCTATATATTTATGTCTGACTGTAACATCTTTGTAGTCCAATAAATGTACATGACGTTTGGCAGGGCTGTATATCACACTTTCAGGATTATCTGTGCCAAATATCAGAAAGATATGATAAAGGGTTCCAATTTTATATGCCTGCATAGCATATGCAGAGAATGAGCCTATGCCAGGGATTCTCTTACACGTCACTGTGGTATAACATCACTTTGTGAGGCCAATTGGCCAGCAGAAACGTAAATCAAATATCCCCATTCTGTGCTGCGACCATCCCAACATCCCCCTCTCCCCCCTTTATTAGTGGGAAATCGGAAGCATCTGTTTAGGAAAGAGCTGATAGAGATTCTCTTATGTCCTCTGTCAGTGCTGCAGGATATGATTTTGATGATAATTGGCCAGCCTGGATATGTAAACTATGTCTCCTGATTGCTGGGATGCTATCCCCAAAGTCCCAGTTCTGTGCCCGCCTCAGAACCGCCCCCTATGCCCACTTCGAAGCCACCACTGATTGGTCCTGTAAAACTGGATGCATGCAGTAATTGACCAGTAAATGTGTCTGTCAGGGTTGCTCCCCATCCTTCCTCCTACAGCCTTCTTCCCCCTGCCATGCCAGGTGCCTGCTTCTGACTGACGCTGCATGTGCTGCTATTTATCTGAATAATGGTCTTCAAGGGGACAACTTCAATTGCTTATAAATTGGTTCTCTTTATCAAATTGTCCTATAATTTGGTAGAGATGACAGAGAAGATGTGTGATAAATTTCTGCCAAATTACGTGTAAACAGGATGGAATATAAAAAAGTTACAGCTGGAAATGTATTTCAATTTAATAGCTTATAACATCAGGACACTTTATCCAATCTTTCTGAAATTTGGCAGGATTGGTACACTAGTGGAGGGACATCATTTCCCCAGGTTTCATGCAAATTAGATGTAAAATATAAAAAAAGGTCTAGCCAGGGATGTTTATGGGTCTTTTCTTAAAATCACAACATTCAATTGCTTCTATAATCGGTCCCTTTTATCCAAACATTTCAAAGTTTGGCACACATAGGGTCCTCCATTGGGGGTACATTCTCCCCAAGTCACATCAGAATTGAATCAGAAACAAAAAACTATAGCTGGAAATACATTTTAAAGTGTTTTCCCATCATTTAAAAAATAAAAGTTTGTTTTTATTTTTGTTTTCATTATTATTTCATTATTACAATAATGAAAACAAAAATCACAATTTTTGTTTTTTTTATCACAATAACAAAAACAAAATTCACACCCCTTTTATTCATATTGAAATAAGTAACCATTTGTTCTGAATCAAGGGAATTTTCACCCAAAGACTTTACATTTGAAAGTGGCACAGCAGCTCAATCTGCTGGGTCCAATGTGTAATGCTTAATGAATAAATGCAAAAGATTACCAAAATCCTGACAGATTTTTTTCCAACAGACATAGATTCTCTTTGTGCCCAAAAAGTCATGATAGCCCTTATGGAATAGTGATAAGGCAAGCAGCCTGAAGAGTCTTTTGGGCTTATAAATCTCCTGAATATACCTTCACACCTATTTTGCTGCACTGAAATGTTAAATTTTTGACCATTACACTCCTTTCAGGAAACAACTTCTTGAAATACTGAAGGTAAGATAAAGTGTAAAGCCATTCTAAAGACTTGGGCCCTTTTCAAATGGGCCGCGGTGGGTATGGGGATAGGTGTGTGCGCCCGTTCCTATGGGCGCACACCCATCTCCACCCACTTCCACGCATGGAGCAACCGGCATTGGCGCCCATTACTCCATGTGTGGGTGATGGGTGGAGGTCGGTGGAGATGGGGGTGAGCGCACACGCACCCCCACCCACCACAGGTGCCATTCTTATGAGTGGCCACCCATCGCCCCCCCCACCCGCACCTGCTGTGGCATTCACATGGGCGCGGAAACACCCATGTGGAAAGACCCCTGGTCTTTTTTGCTCAGATTTTTGAAGAAAGAGGAAGCCAATAAGCAAAGATAAATGTGAAAACTCTATTCACTAGCCTTTGGAAATAATGGATGTTATTATTATTATTATTATTATTAAACATTTATAAAGCGCCAGTTGCAACCTGGCGCTGTACAGAACATACAATCAGATGCGGTCCCTACCTGTGGCTTACAATCTAAAAGACAAGGAGGGGGAGACAAGGAGAGGGGACAG
>QEPC01012510.1:2275424-2324484 GCA_003113815.1 Sphenodon punctatus
CTGGGGGCGGGCGTGCACCTTTGGCCTGTGGCTGTGGGGTGGAGCCCTCCCAGGGGCTTCTGGGGGCGGAGCCTCGCTCACCTGCAGGGGATGAGCGCTGCAATGGCTGCTTGGGGACCCATTATACTGGAGTAATACAGTCAGTGAGAGAGTATAATTATCTCCAGTAGCAATTACTAAGAATCTTTATGTAAAGATGCTTTTAAAAAATAAATTTAAAAAGCCTGCCTAATACACAGCTTTTTCTGAGATGTGTGAAAATTCCTCTAGACTTGATTATTAGCTGGGGGGGATCATAAATGGTTATAACATAAGTGATGTGCAACTGTGAACAAACGTACTTTCATATTAAAACGCTTAAAATAACTTTTCTCTTTATAAGAAGAATGTGCTAGAATTGTAGATTATGCAATGTACGATTTCGCATACTTGGGTCCTCTGATGGTCCACAAAATTAAATGCTTGCAAGTTTCAGCAGAGATGTCCTTTTCATTTACAGGCTTCCAATAAACCTTTGTTTTAGATTCTGGCTTTGTCCCTCTTGATAAGCCAGTTCTCAGCCAGATTGCTTGAGACAGTTTTGTCCTGGAAGTTCCCAGTCTCCTCAGCCCCCTTTGAGCCCTCCCCTCATACTTATATAGGCACTTACTCCCAGTTAGCAAGCAGATGAGCTAATTAGCTGCACATGTTTCAGTGCCCCAGGTGCTTTACAATCCTAATTGTGTACAACCTTGTGAGATAGGACGCTGTTATTCCCATTTTTACTTACGGGGAACTGAGACTGAAAGACATTGACTTGCCCAAGGCTCCACGCAGTGAGTTCATAGCTAAGACAGGATTTGCACCTTAGTCTCCCAGGACCACATCCAACACCTTATCCCCTAAACTGCACTGGTGGAACCAGAGGAGAAGGATAGGGAATACAGCTACCTAGGGTGGCATGCAAATTTGGGGACTCACCCTGCAAAAATGTAGAGCAATCAGTACATAGCACAGCCATCTCCAGCTAGGTTGCTCTCCCCACTCTAGTGTTAACCAACAGTTCATATACCAACAGTTTGTACAATACTCTTAGTTCTTATTATAGTACTCTAGTCAAAGTGGCAGCTGTTACAAACTTAGCAAGTTATGTACTGAAGCTTTAAGGGTTTTTCTGCCAAGGCATTTCTCTCTCTCTCGACTGAGCATATGTGCTCTATGCATTATTTGGAGAAACATATCTTTGTATATTAGATTGCCTACAATTCTGTACGAACGAACCAGATGGTGGTGTGAAAGGTGTGAACAATTTCATCAGGGAAACTATTCCTTGACTTTCGTAAACTGCCCATGAAAATACAGCAGACTATTAGGGCTAGGGTTGTATGACTGAGAGAGAGAGAGAGAGAGAAAAGAAGATTCCTGAATACACAAATGAAACCTCCCCATTTACTTTGATTGTATTTCTAATTCTTTTTATTATTTGCAAGAAGATTCACGGAAGCAAGAGCATTACAAATATTATATTAACGCGAATAAACATCCTTGAGTATTCATATTGGAATAGCTCCTGTGGCCATTTTGAGAAGCTTGTGTTGCTGTTCACACAGCAGATTAATTGAAAAATTACAAATGTTAACAAGTAATATGTGAACTGAAATGGGAATCTTCATTTTGGAAAATTCAAGCCATCCAATGTGGGAGCATAGACCTACTATGAGTGCCATTCATATGCCAGTTATCAACACTGCGTACTTTCCTCTTCAGCCCTTTACACTTTATGCAAGTAGCCTAATTTTCAAAATGATCTTCTGGCTAAAGCCATAGAAGTGAATGGATCAGAGGATGGCTCTGAAAATTGGACCATTACTCCTATACAAGCTCTTTTCAAGACTGACCCTAATTCCATACATTTTGAAAATCTAGTCACCCTACACAAGGATAAGTCCAAGACACACAGCCTCTAGACATTTTAAGTCATTGCATTTTCATAGTTTGAGAAACAGTTTTCAGGCTGAGATTTTAGTTCAGTGACTACCCAGAATAGGGAAACCAGCATTCTTCTCTCAGAACAGTTCACTAATCTCACTCCCTGTTTCTGTAGCTTTTCATGCAGCACCTGACTTCTGTTATTTGGCAATAATAGCAAAGCATTTATTTATTTATTTATCCCTTCCTCCCTCCCTATCCCTGCCTCCAGAAGATGTTCAAACTAGAGTTTAGGTGAATCTCCAGCGGAAGGGTATTCCCAAGCTGTAGGGCAGCCACTGAGAACACCTCTCTGCTTGCCTGGATCATATGGACCTAGGCCACTGATGGAACTTGCAAGACAGTGCTCTTGACCGATCATAGAGGCTCCAGAGGGACATAAGGAGAAAGGCAGTCCTTTAGATATTAACACCATTACCGTTTCTTCTTCATTTCTCTTCTCTCTCACCCTTCACTAGGGCTGAAACCGTAAGCCACCACAGTAGCTGTTTCTGCTACTTCCGCCGGCACTTTCTGACATGCAGTCACGGTGTGAAAATAGCAGAACAATGTTTCTTCTGACACGTTCCGAGATTATTGTTATACTTTCCAAGATTATACTGACACTTTCTGATAATTCTGATGTCACAAAGCAAAAGGTACGGAATTAGCGGGATGCCAGTGGAAAGCTACGGAAAGTCTCAGGCATTTCTGAAATGGCTGAATGACATATCGGCATGGAAAAAGGAGTTGGCGCTTCCAGCCCGACCCGTGACTCACTTGCTAGGTAGCTGATACAATGTAACCTCACCATAATGAGGCTTTTCGGAGCCATATCTCGTACCATGTGATAATGATGATGCTTACATCTTAAGTGTTGGGAGGTTCAGAACGTTTTGGTATATTTAGTGAGACCAATTAGTAACACTTCGTTATAAGAGTTCCTCCATAGGAAAGCCTCATTTGAGCTTGCATCGTAATGACCTGTCAGCTGCTATTTAGGGACCCTGAGCATTTCCCATGTGCTCTGGCTAGCCATAGAATGCTCACGGTCCCCTTTTTGGTCACTTTCAGTTTGGACTGGGGGACTGTTTGGCCTTTCTGAAGCCCATGCATGTGCCTGGGTTCCAATAGGCTTGGCCTGGCCCTAGATTGCTGCTGCTGCTGTCCCCAGGGAGTTTTAGGCTCCGGTAAGGCCACATCCTACTTGCCCCCCTCCTCCTCTCTGGCTGGTTAGATATCCAGGCAAATACCACATGGTTCCCTCCCTCGTCACTGCCCAGCCTGAGATGTGATGTGGGTAGACTGAACAGCAGTTTTTTCCCCTGAGCCATAGAATTGCATGTCCACTATCCAGAACCTCCAATCCTTCCACCCCTTTGCTGATGCAACTACGGGTGACGACTTAATCCCGGTAGGGACTGAGGATTACATTCACATAAGGATCCAGCAATGAAATGGCAGGGGAAGACGCATTTTTAAGCCAGGTGTTTATCAAAACGTCTTGCTCTCATATGTCAGGGCTGTCTGCTGCCCTTTGTTTCACCTCGGGCAAAAAAACTCCAAACCAACATCCCATTTTCTGCCAGGATATGGGGCCTTTCACAACAGTATCAAACTCCTGCAAGGACACAAAAGAATGTAGAAAATATTCACAACATTCCACAAAGACCTGTATTACAGAAAGTTAAGAAATAAATGTTCCCGTTGAAATATTCCCTGGTTTATGGGAGCAATGCATGTGTCTTCATGAATGTGTAAGCGCACAGGAATAAAGATGCCAGAGGGCTGACAAGATTTCATCAGCTCTCTGTGAAAGAAACTCTTTGTGAAATGGAAATAACCTTTTGAAAAGCATAAGGAAAGTATGGTCGTCTGTGCAAAAACATACTACAAGAAAAGCAGGGCAGTGGCTAGCCCCATTCTAGTCAATTTAAAGTCAATCCCTATGGTAACAGTGTCTGAGTCGAAGAAGAATGCATAGTCACTCACTGGTGCTCAATCGCCACCTAGTGGCCACTGTGAAATTAAAGGAGGGGAAAAACTAGTGAAAAGCATTAGAAAGTAAGCAGATTGTGTGTCTTAATGGCAGCCTCTGTATTTTGATTTGTCTGAACAATAAATAATTGAAAAGGAAAAGTGATGAAATTAAACTTGCCTGTACAGCATCTGCAAAATTAATGATTTTTCCACTCCCCACACTGAGATGGAATACTGTGCTCATATGATGGTCCTTTTCAAGTGAGGGGGGTGGCACAGTGGGTAGGGGTGCATTCTTATGGACCCCCACCCACCTCCACCCATCTCTGCGCATGGAGCATCTGGCATTGGTTGCTGTTGCTCCGTGCATGGGTGATGGGTGGAGGTGGGTGAACCGTGGAAGCACCCCCACTCACCGGCTATGGCATTCACACAGACGCCCACTCATCCCCCCCCCCCGCATCTGTTGCGATGTTCAAACACACACCACACACACACATGTGGGCGAGGGGTGTGTGTGTCCATTTGGAAAGGGCCAATGAAATCCTGTTAGATAGTTTGACCAATCCTAATCACAATATCTTTGTCAAATATTGACATTTTTGTACACAAATTCAGTGAGCCTCCTAAATTGGATACGTGCCCGGTTGCAAAATCCTCATTTTGGAAATACTCGCTGGAGATCTGGTAGGCATTTAAATGCCAACTCACTCTTACAGACTCTCCCGTAGCTTATAATTACTGTTTACTTTTAGATGAGCAGCATGTAAACATCTAAGATCCTTTACCATCTTTCATAAACTTCACATACGGTAAAAAGGGAATGCTTTTAAATCTGAACTTAGTTTAAAAGATCCCATTTTAATACTACAAATGCAGTATTTTTAAGGATAATGGAGCATTAGGGTGCATTCCTTACCCATTGAAGTCAACAGGAGTTTTACCACTTCCTTCAACAGCTTCAGACTCATGCTGTTTTTCTTCTTTCACTACCTATGTGTGACCATTCATTTAATATTGCTATTTCTACTTATATTTTCTTGCTTACCAAAAAGGCAAGTTTCAGGTGTTATCAAATCTGAATGCAAACATCCAGAAGAAAGATCTTTTCCTCGCTCTGTCTCCTGTCTTTCAGTCTTGTAGCAATGAACACTTCTGTCTTTTCATTTCCTTCACTTCTAGTTACTGTGCTCTTCATGCTATACTTCATTTATCTGCATAATTGGAGAAAATCACCTGTTCTTTCTCTCCAGCTATGCATGAAAACCAGGGGAATTTTACCTTTTATTATAATCCTTCATTTTGTGGAAAGAAAACATGTTAAATCAAATACTACTTCCATGGCCCTTGAGGCTAGCATTTCCAAATGGTGAGTGCTGCTACTAATCATTTCTATAGCGCTACTAGATGTACTCAGTGCTTTACGGTCAAAGATTTTCAGAGACAGGTCCCTGCCCAGTGAGCTTACAGTCTAAGATGGACAAGAATTAGGGGAACACAGGGACAAACAGACACACATACCCATTTTACAGATGGGGAACCGAGTCTGAGAGGTTGCAACTTACCCAAGACCACTGAGTGAGTTCATTGCTATGGCAGGATTGAATGCTGGCTTCCCAGATCCAGGTTCAGCACCTTATATCCATTGCACCACACAGGCTCTCACGAGATAGGGAGGGGAGGCTACCACACCTTAGGTAGCCTTACCCCTCCCTGGATAAACGAGCCACGCGATGCAGTGGCTCATGTGCCCAGGGCCTGCCAGATGTTCCCCATGCCCTGGGACAGGGCAATCAGATGGCCACCCCTGCTCCACGACATAGCCTCAGAAAACCTCCGAGGACATGTCATGGAGCAGCCTTACTGGGGTAAGGCTGCCCAGGGTGAGGCAACCTGTGTGGCCAGACCCATTCTGCCTGCCACGCAGTTAGCTCTTCAATGGGGTTGTGAGTGACAGGTGCTGTCGTCTGCCGCATGCGGCCACGTCATGGCTGGGGGCGGGCTTTAGTTTCAGTTGGGAGAGGGAGGCGGGGTAGGGCCAGGCATGCGCTTGTGCAGCTGGCACTGTGGCCCTCCCCGGCCATGGCGGTGGCTCTGACAACCATATGTCCAGCACCCTGTGCTTTCCACGCCATGTGGCGCAGTGGCAATTGCCCACCACAAGACCATGGCATGCAGGGCTCCAGCTGCCACCTTTCGTGTGCCCTCACCCTCCGTTGATGGAGGCATGTTTCCTTTTTACCTAAAGGAGGCTGTTAAGTGAATGCCCTTTTTATTGAAATGGCTGGATATAGAAATTTATCTTTTGTTCTGGCTGAACAATCATTTATAACTACTTTTTTCCAGATAGTACAATCCACATGATTGATTACGGTAAGGAGCAGCAGTATTTGGCCTTGTGTTATGAAGCCTTTTCAGATCCCTTAATGGTAGAGTTAACAGGTGGGTGTTCTTTGTAGTGAGCTCATGAAGGAGAAAATGCACCTGCTTCCCGGCCCCATCTCTACCATTCATAACCCACTCCCTCCCCAGCTGCCAATCCTAGATGGCAAAATGCATCCATAGCTGGACACTATGAGAAGGGGAAAAGGGAATTACACTATAGAAGCATTTCTTTTCAATACGCAACAGGTCATAACGGGGTGATCCATTCTCTCTTGTTCACTCCCAGCTCCCGACAGTCAGAGATTATGTCCCTAAACCTACTTGCCTAATAGCCATTAATGGACCTATCCTCCAAGAATGTATCCAATCCTTTTTTAATCCTACCTATGCTACTGGCCTTGACCACATCTTCTGACAACAAATTCTACAAGCTAATGGTGTGTTGAGTGAAAAAATGCTTTATTTTATTTGTTGAAATCTGATGCCAGTTAGTTTCATGGGGTGTCTCTTAATTCTAGTATTATTGAGAGGGTAAATAACTCCCTATTTACTAATTTCGCAACACTCATGATTTTATAAACTTCTGTCATATCCCCTCTCATTTGTCTCTTCTCCAACCTGAAGAGCCCTAACTTATCAAGTCTCTCCTTGTATGGAAGCCATTCCATATTCTTCTTTATCTTCTTTGTCCTTCTCTGTACCTTTTCCAGTTCTAATATATGCTTTTTGAGATGGGGGACCAGAACTGCAAGATCTGGTCTCACCATGGATTTATATAGCAGCATTACGATATCATAGAGAGCCGTTTTTTAAAGTTTGCAATGCTTAAACTGAACCAAAGTTGTTGTATTCTTAGTAAAGCCGGGAGTTATCAGTAAAAATCCAGCTTCGCCTTGCTTGCTATTTGAAGGAAGTAACAACCTTCTAAACTGAAGGGAGCAACTCTTCCACCGTGGCCTCCTGTAAGCCCTGCTCCCATAGTGGTTATGCTGCTCATCATTCTACTGCACCAGCATGACAGATTTTCTCCATTTAATTTAACAAAAAACTTGGCTATCCCATAATCAAAAAAACCAAAAAACCCTCCGGTTTCCAAGAAGACTTAAGACTTGTAAATTCAATCATGCACTAAAAAGCCTTAACTTCCATGCCATGTTATCAGTAAAGATATTGTACACTTACAACTTAGGCTCCATGCACTCACACTTTGCCTTCATCTTTCAGCCCTAATCCTCTTCCTCTTTGCAGGTTGGGGGGCAACACTGAAGCTGGGGACAGGAGGGCGTAAGCTGGTTCCTCACTGCCTTCTTTCCCTCTGTCCTGTTGGAAAGACATTCCTTTGGTTGCATCCCCCCTAAGCACCTCATTCTGTTTGTTTGCTAGAAACACCAGGAGTAGACAGACAGATCAGGGAACCCTTCCCCCATCCTATCTGTCCTACTCCTGTCAGGACCTGATTGGTCAATCTCTTCCCTCAGGAGATTTCTCATCTCTTTGTGTCTCAGAGAGCTTCCTTCCTCCCTCTTGAACACACCTAGTCTTAGGACTTAGCATAGATGTAGGCCTTTCCTATCCTACATGTATTTCCTAATAAATCTACTTAAGCTTAAGTATGCTTCCTGCCTGCTTATTGATGATTAGCTACTCACACTCCTCTGTAAACTCTGCATTGGGCAAATGGATGCAATGATCTCACAGTCCTTGCATTTCCAACATATCCTTTCATTTCAGTTGAGGAGAATGGGACAGCTGACTAATGGCTCACAACCGTCCCTCTTACCCTCTAGTCTCCACTGCCCTCCCAGAGCGCAGTGAAGCTGGGTGGAGTCATATACAAACGTTTAATTAAAACTAAGTTGGGAATGCATTGAAATTAATTCAATGGAATGGCCATTGGAAGGAATGGAGGCAACAGCAGTGCCAATTTCTAAATAAATGCTAATATCATTCCAACATCCAATTAAGTGATTGTGACATTATACAACACATTTGCATCGTTGGGAGTACATAGGGAAGGCAAAAGGGTGTGAAATGATGAGGAAGGCACCAGATGCAGTAAGTGGAATGGTTGGAATGACGGAAAAATACAAAGATTGTGCAGGATTAAGTAAGTGGGTGGAATGACAGGAGGACTTAGAAATAGTTACAACAATAAGGTTCTGAGTAAAATAACTGATTCAGAAGACTGATGGGATATCTGAGGAAGCAGTCTTATCATTTTACCCACTGACCATAGCTGACTCCTTATCCTTTGACTCCCAATAGCCTTCCTCCCTGTTATTCCATTTCCTCTTCTGTGTCTTTTTTTGTTGTTGTCATTCCACACCCACCCACCCACACACTTCTGTTCCATATGACACATACAGATAAACATTGTATTTCTCCCAGAGCTTTTGAGTTCTCTGTGAAGGGATTGGGGGGCTACACGGTTAGAGGGGTGACTTGGACCCAGGACTCCTGGGTTGTGTGTTACAAGGTTGAGAGCAGGGTAGAGGCAAACAGGCTCAGAACCAGGACTATTGAGATCCCTGTGAAGGGAGTGCAGCCTACTGGATTAGAGTGGGGTAGAGAGGCTGGAAGTCAGAAGTCCTGAGTTCTCTGTTACAGGGCTGGGACTAAGTAGATTAGAGGGGGAGAAGGGGTGGGAATCAGAACTCTTACGTTCTCTCTTTCTTAAAGAGGAAACGGAGGAGGTGAGGGACCAGCTTCAGTGTTGCCTCCAACCTGCAAAGAGGAAGAGAATTGGGACTGAAAGATGAAGGCAAAGTGTGGGTGCTTGGAGCCTAAGTTGTAAGTGAACATAATATGTGAGACTATACAATGCCTTTACTGCTGACATGGCACAGAGCTACCAGTAAAAATCCAGCTTCACCTTGCTTGCTATTTTCCATGCCTTTTAGTGCATGATTGAATTTGCAAGAGCCTTAACTCTTCTTGTCAACCAGAGGTTTTTTGATTATGGAATTACTTTCTAGGAATGTGTACTATGAAACAGTGCACATCACTTGTAATGGTTGCCTTAAAGTCATTCTGGGGGCTGACAGTATCAGTGATATAAACGTTATGGGCTTGTGTTGGCAGAGTGCTTTGAAGAATGTATATTTGTACCATAATACTACAGAGGAATATTCAACATTTTTATTGGATTTATTACAGTTTTTTGTCCATCCACTGGGTTACCTAAGGATGGCAGATGGTCTAATGCATCTGTTAGAAATACTTTGCATGACAGCCTCTGTTTTACTAATTTTCTCTGTGACTTTTTCACTTATAGTGACTAATTACAGTTATCAAGCTAGCAACTTCAGGGTTGTGTTTTGCTGCTGTTGTTTTTTCGGTGTGTGTGTGTGTGTGTGTGTGTGTGTGTGTGTGTGTGTGTGTGTGTGTGTGTGTGAGAGATAGACAGATAGAGAGAGAGAGAGACTTGCCAGTTCTCCTGATCTTTACAAGTAATCTTACAAACCCTTTTACTCGGTCCTGGAGAAACCTCATTAATACACCAGATTATATTTCTACATTCTCCTACAAATTTAAACCCTCTGTTTGTTTTTTCTGGGGCGTATTGTCATGCAGACCTGAAGCTAAACATAGGCATGAGGGCAGAGTAGAGCTGAAATGGTATCTGTGGGTAATACTCACAGTTTCGGGTACCATTTCTGGTATCTAAACTGGTATCCGAATGCTGTTTGAGTACTCAAAATATATACCAAAACACTAAAATACTGACAAATGGTCTACTGAAATACCGAAATTACCCCAAAAAACTGAAATGATGCCTGAATAATTACCGAAATCTAGTGCGAAATCAGGACAAAAAAAGTATTTCATTTTAATGCTTTTTGGTATTTCAGGTACCTGATGAAACACCAGTTTGGGTATCATAGGGTGATTTCAGACGTGACGGGGCCCCTATTGGCCCTGTCACGGAATCACTCCTGCGATTCCCCGGCGGAATCTGACCGGCCCATCAACAGACGAGCCAGCAGATTCCATCAGGAAGGGGGTGAGAATGCGCAGCGCAACGTGCGGCCACACAGCCCCGCCCCCCCACACTCCCGAGGCAGCCCACCCCCTGGGAGACGGGTGGGCGCTGCGGCCAGTGCGGCCACGGCGCCCGCCCACCCACCCCCTGGGACATTGACCACAGCCCAGAATCAGCGGCGAGCATGGCTGCCAATTCCGGGCTGTGGTCAGGGGTCAGAAAAGTCGTTACCATGCTCAACCACAGTGAATCCCGTCGTGGTTGAGCGTGGTAATGTCACATCTGTTGGGGCAAAAAGTGATTCTCACCGGGTGTTCATCCCTGGCGGGAATCACATTGACCATGCTTTCGGAGATGGTCCGGCAGGACCTCTGAAAGTGTGGTCAAGGTGATTCCCGCCAGGGGTGAACATCTGGCGGGAATCACTTTTTGCCCCAACAGATGTTACGAGATCACGGTCCCCATAGGGGAATTCACTGTGGTTTACCATGATCTTGTAACGTCTGAAAATACCCATAGAATCTTAGAGTTGGAAGGGACCTCAGAGGTCATCTGTCAAAAAGTATCTGAAATATTCAGTTTGATTCAGGTACCAGAAGATCAAGGAGTATACCTGTTTTTGTGGGTACTAGTTTCAGCTCTAGGACAGAAATAAGATGCGTTCAGGTTTTTCTCCTCAGTTTCTTAGTCTGAAGAAATTGTCTTCTTTTTCGTGAAGACCGCCTACCCTCTACCAGAGTCCTAGCTACAAGTCTGTTGTCTGGTATGTTAGCAATACTCTTTTATTCCAACTCTTTGAATGAAGTCTCTGACTTTAAAATGCCAGATAACTGAACCATTATTGTATTAATTTTTCAAAATATATGTATATGCAATTCAGTTCTTCCTCAGTATTTCAGAGATACCCATATGTTTCTCAGATGTGTGCATGCAGTAGCTGCTGCCAAATTTGGGGAGAGAAGCTTTGCTTTACAGCTGGAAGTGTTATTTCCTTACATTCATATAGGCCTTCGAGGGCTGGGGTGTCACATTTGGGGAGTAAATAGGGAATGACAGGATATTAAAGGAATTTATAATAATAATAATAATTAATTAATAATAAAATGTATTAATTGTCTTAACCAAAGGTTGAAACAACAAACTTAACCATGTAAATAAGTTGAAGCTTATGTTTCATTTACTGTAACTTTGTTGCTTCAACTTATTTACATGGTTAAGTTTGTTGTTTCAACCTTTGGTTAAGACAATTAATACATTTTATTATTATTATTATAAAGGAATTTGTATTGTGTCTCACTCACAGAGACAGACACACGTGACTGGAAAGTAAAAGGAGCTAAGTAGTATACTTCCAATGTCCCTTCTGGCAGTGACCATCCATCTTAAAAGGCTGTTCTTGAGCTCCATCAAATTTGTGCTACTAGGCAACAAACTGAGTCCGTAATACCTGATTGAGGGCTCATGGTCTCGGTGTAACTAGTGCGGTCATTATGTGGATCCCTGGTGTTTGTCCAGGGAAGAAAACCCTTTTCCTATTGTGAGGAAGAATTGAGAGAAGGTTCCATGAGAGAAACTTTACGGAATATCCCTTTGTGTAGGTATTACCTGGGGTGCGGGATGGGGAGGGGTAGATGTGTGTGTGATTTGTTTCATAGCTCATTGTGCAACAAATGTTAGTTGAATAATATGTTAATCTTGTTTTCAAAAAAGGAAGATCATAAGATTATCAACAGGACTGAGAAACCTTTAAGGAGACTACCTTTAGAAATCTGTTCGGCAGACCCATGCTGCAGCTTTATTTTTGACTTGCAGGCGCCAGCCTAGAGCATCAGGCGATTGCCTACAACTCTATGGCGTTGGGGAGGGGGGGGCGGGGAGCCACACTGCTGTGTGGGAAGGCTGGGGGAGCCACTGAGTCTGTCTGAAGCCAACCCAGACTGGGCTGCAAGCGGTGGACGTGGGTTTCACCCTGGGGCAGCTCCAGGGGTGACTGCTTCCACATTCATCGAAAAGCAGTCATTGGCCAGGTCTCTGTTGCAGACAAACAGCAGTTTCAAGACTGATAGATCAGTATGGTGGGTAAAAGTGATTTTTAACAGAGATGATGAATACATAGGAGGAAGGGCAAATAATGCATGTATACCTTTTCACTACCAATCAGTGACAAAAAGCCAAATGCTTGAACAATATCATAATGTATTCAGGAACTAGCTCTGTGACCTTGGATTTCATTGCCATGTATGTTGCCCCTGACTGTTAAGCAAGCAGCCAAATTCTTATAGGAAATTTCTGGAGAAAGCAGCTGCAAAAATGGCACAATATTTCTCTCTCTCTCTCTCCAAATAATTCTTCCCAGTTTCTGCTTTCTTGTGTTGAGCTAAAATGTGGAAAAACCTCCAAACATCCTCAAAAATCACTCAAATTCTCCTTATTTTACAGCTGTTTTTCTATAAAGGTATCCAACTGTTGAACTTCATCTGGAAGAAGCAAGAGAAATCCAAGGCTCAGTAAAGATCCCTAGTGATTTCTTTGACACCATAATTAAGAATAATTAAAACCTTGAAGCTTCAACGTCTGCCTACATACCCAGAAATAAAACCTCCCATATTTAACGTTTCTCAGATAATATGAAGGAAGGGAGAAACTGCTTTACCTTTTACCCAGGAAATTGAGACTTTCAAAGCTGGAAATGAAATTCTCTTTGAAGGATAGGTTTCACTCCTTTAGTAGGCAGGGTTTCACTCTCAAAAGAGGTTTGACACATCTCTCTTGTATTGTACAACATTTGCTTCGGTTAGTCTCAGTCAAATGGCATGCTCACCCGGTCTGTCAAACAGCTGATGGGGGTGAGGGGGCTTCTCTGGGTCTCCCTGATCAGCTGTTTGGCGGTCCAGATGAGTGCACTAACCGCCTGATCAGCTGTTTAGCGGTCAGGGTTAACATGCACTTCCAGCCCCCCATCAGCTGATTGGTGACCAGGGAAAGCACACCCCATCAAGCCTGATCCTTCGACCTCTCCTCGTGGCAGGCTTGGGCAGGACCTAACAGACAGGAGGGCACACATCAGCCCAGATTAGTCCAGATGGACAAGCCTTAGCCAATGCCATATCACCAACCTTCTCTGGATGACACATCCAGTAGCAGCCACCTGCCTGCCCCAAGGAAGAAGTGGGAAAACATCTGGTGGACATCAAACTAATGAGAAGGTGACTTGTGGGCTACTGTGGCCTACTGCAGGATGCTGTCTTGGCTTTTTTTCACCAGGTATCTAAGCTGCATGAAGAAATCTTTGGTGGAAAGAACCAATTTTGTTTTTGCTTTTCTGGTATTAACATAATTTTGTTTTTCATTATTAATACCAGAAAATTGAAAATGAAAAAACCAATGACATTTTGGAATAAAAATGAAAATTCTGGAATGAAAAATAAATAAATTTTGCGACATAAATATGTTTTCCATCTGATTTGCATGAAATTTTCAGGGACATATATATCAGGCTGTAACATCTTTGTTTCCCATCCATTTTGTATGCAATTTGGAAAGGTTGTACCCCTCATCCCAGGTATCATTCCTGCCAAAGTTCATAAAGCTTGGATGACAGGTTCCTATTTGTATAAGTAATGTAGTTTTAATGGTTTGCGCACACATTTCCAGATGTACGTCTTTTTTTTGAAAATTCAATTTGGATGAAAGTAGGACAGAGGGTATCCCTGACTCGAGGGATAATCTCAGACAAATTTCAGAAAGATTGGATAAAAGGTCCCAATTTTACAAGCAATTACACATTTGTGATTTTTACAGAAGTTGTGAAAATACTAGTCCTGAAAGTTTTGGGACAAAAATGAAAATTTCAGGACATAACCGGGACTTCAGGCAGCAAGGCAGAGGAGAGGGGGAAGCAGCCCGGCAATCAAGAGACATGATTGAGACATCCAAGCTGGCCAATTGGCATTCCAAACACATCCTGCAGCACTGTGACAGAGCACATAAAAGAAATTATCCCTTATTGGCTCTTCTCTAAGCAGATACTTCCAACTTCCCAGTAACATTGCAGTGGGCACAGCACAGAATGAGAATATGAGATTGACATTTCTGCTGGTCTTCTGGCATCACAAACTCATCTCGTGCCACTGTGAAAAACATAAGAGTATCCCTAGTAGTCATTCTCTGGAGATGTTGCCCAGGCTTCCAACTTGCCAGTACCCAATTACTGCAATCAGTGAGACTTGGGGATGGGCACTGGGGAGCAAATATAAGCTTCTGCCAAGTGGCACAGCCCCCACAATGGCTAGATACTGGGTGATTTCAGAAGTGACGTGGTGAATGTCCACCAGTCAACCTCAGTCAAACGTGGGGGGTTGTGAAAGCGCCGTGCATGTCTGTTTGCTTGCATCCAGATGCTCACCACAGTTAAACGTGGCCCGGGGTGAAGCTAACCACGCTTCATGAGGTCGGGACGGGAGGAGGTACAGAAGTGTGGTGAATGGTCACCACGGCAGGGGTGAATGAAAAGTAACTTCTGAACGGAAACCCGCAGCCGCAGTGGAAGGAATTGACCCCAGCCACGGTGCATTCTGGGGCTCGAACCGCTTTCCACGTCTCCACTGCATGTCTGTTATGTTCCCCCGACCCATGTTCTCTCTGATTGTCCCGCGGCGGTGGTCATGATCCTGTCACTTCTGTGGGGGCTGCACGTGGCCCCACAGCCTGCGGTGAATCCGTTCACACCGGGGTGGGATTCACTGTGGTGAATTGGAACACGTCACTTCTGAAATCACCCATTGTGTGGTGCGCAGGCTGACTGAGTGCTCTTTTGTGTGTGACTGTGTGTGGTGTAGTCTCCAGTCCCATTGCAAGTGCCCATAAAAGCAGACCTCTGCACCTATTCTCCCCTATGTATGCCCTCACAGACTTTGGGGTGTCAATGACTGAAGCCTATGCCAGTGCCTCTGGCACCTGCTCCTCCTCTGCTCTGCCACCTCCTCCTGTCTTCTTCACCCTCTCTACAAATGCTCCAAAAAGCAGATCTCTGCATCTAGTAAAGCCTTTATAATTTAAAAAGAGCAACATCTGCAATTGATTTAAGGAGATTTGCACCTTCTGTTAAAATCACAAAGTGTTGGTTGCTTATAAAATTGGGAGCCTTTATCCAATCTTTTTGAAATTTGGCAGAAGTCATCCCTTTTGTGACTGGAACAACCTGTCCAAATAGAATCCAAATTGGATGGAAAACAAATATGTTACATCTGGGAAAGTGTGTGCAAACCATGACATGATTAAATTGCTTTTAAAGTAATGACCCTTTATCCAATCTTTCTAAAATTTGGCATGGATGATCCCTTAAAAGAGAGACATAATGAGTCCAAATGTCATCTAAATTTTATGGAAAACAAAGACATTAGAGCTGGAAATGTGTGTGCAAAATATGCAATTAAATTGCTTATAAAATTGGAACATTGTATCCAGTCTTTATTAAAATTAGCAGGTATGATTGTAGCAGAAGTACAATCTGTCCAAATATTGTGAAAATCAGATGAAAAATGAAGAAGTTACAGCCAGACATACATTTCCCATTGAAACCAATGGAAAGTGAAAATGAAAATTAATTACAAAAATGAAAATTCTCAATAATGAAAACCAGAAAAACAAAAATGTTAATAACAAAAACGAAATGTGTCCCTGGTGCACACCCTTACAAATGAGAAGCTTTTTTTCACTGATACCCAAAGCAGACTCCAGCAACACACACAGCCTTAGGGCTTGGAGAGATCACACAGATGTTGAACATTAAAAATGAGTGTGCACTATTAAAAAAACCCCATAATTAACTTCTTTATTTTTTTATGGCTCCAACATCCTTCTCTATAGAATCAAGAAATGGACAACAAGGGCTTGTTTCTTATTTGTTTTAATACTGTGTTGGAGTCTGTGACAAAAGAAATAAAGGAGTGGGCTCTTCCTCTACTATGCTTTTTTACTGCTTTGGCTCATGAATATAATCGAAGAAGGGCAAAAAGAGTCTCCAGAAAATATCCACTGAACAGGAGTGGTGAGACTATATGTGGCCCTGCCCTCCTTACAGCCTCAATTTTCAGTATAACAAGGAAGGATGGCTGGAACAATTTATACTCTAGCCCTTCTGAGCTGTAGACCAGTCCATTCACGGCTGAAGGGAAGTTGCCTTAAATTAGAACTGTACTCTAATTTACTCTATGGGTTGCATTAGTTCCTCTGGAGCAGCCTGCAATTTCGGCAGCTCAAAAGTTACTTGAAGCTACTTTCCCCACCACCCTCGTGCTCCCTGATGGGACATAACACAGTATCCTATGCGAACTATGGATTTTTAAATCTAGCATTTAAATTATGTTCCTCTTCTGTATTTTGTTGCTCATCTGTATTGCTCATCTGCTAAACCTTTTTTCCTTAGAAAGACTGTCAGTAGCCAGCAATAGAGAGGGAGCATCTGGCTGTCAGATGAAAAGCACGAGTATCAGTATAGACATGCTTTTAGCTTCTAAACCATTTCATCATTTAAAACTTGGAAAGGAGTTAATAAGATCTAGACAAGATCTGGTTGAGGATTTCTTACCAATTATTATCATGGCCATTTTTACATGATCCCTGTAAAGGGGAGGTGGGGGTGTCTGTATACAAACCGGTGCATGCACGGTGGGTGGGTGGGGGTACATAAGGGCGCACACACATCCCCACGCACCCCTCACTCATCAACACACATGGAGCAACCTCCGTTTTTCTGGTTGCTCCATGCATGTTGATGAATGGGGGGTGCGTGGGGATGCGTGCTATGCAAGAGTGCGCACGCACACTCACTCACCGTGCATTCACCCGCCGCATCCTTCACACGGGACTCACCCACTCATGAACACCCAGATTTCTGGGTGTTCATGAGTGGGTACGTCTTGTGTAAAAAAGGCCCCATTCTTTAGTTTTAAAAAATGGAAGGAAAAAAAATCTAAAAGCCATGACACACATTTGTGTGATGGCTAATTGACCTTTGATAAAGGTTAGTTTGTTGCTCAAGTGAGCAGCATATTTTGTCAAATGTGACTGGGATGCCTAGAGGTTCCACCCCCCCCCCTTTGAATATAATTAAATAAGCAAGTACAGTAAACAAAGATAGTTGTGTGATATGGGTAGCTGTACCAGTTTAGCCACATATTTGTAATACTGTTTACCTGATTTGTGTTTCTCTTCATATAAATTTAATTCAAGTTTCTTTTTTTTACAATCCTGGTGAGGTAAGTGAAACAGAATTGCTTTTTTGATGGAGATACTACTGAAATTCTGCCCGTTTCCTAATGAACACATTCAGAGAGCTGTGCCTATATATCTAAGGGTCAAATGTGCCCCCCTACAATGTAATAACAAGCTATATCCACTCATAAATAGTAATAATGTACAAGTGAACAAGAAGACCTACACCCTTTGGGGGCCTATGTCATAGAGAAAGAGGAAAGGAAATAGATGAATTGTGATGACTGAGTGCTGATCTTGACAATATTCTTTATTTCAATTTAAAATATATTCCATTTCCTGTCAACAGGCACAAGCATATTTACTGTTTACGAAGCTGCCTCTCAAGAAGGTTGGGTGTTCCTTATGTATAGAGCAATTGACAGTTTTCCCCGATGGCGCTCATACTTCTATTTCATCACCTTAATTTTCTTTCTTGCCTGGCTTGTTAAGGTAGTGTACAATTCGTTCTGTTAAATCTGCTTGGAATACAAATCACGTTAGATTGAATTTCTCCTCTTTGCTGCCTGCTAAGCTTCATGGCAAACCTTTCTTTCAAATTTTTCTTATAGAACGTGTTCATTGCAGTCATAATTGAGACGTTTGCTGAAATTAGAGTGCAATTCCAGCAGATGTGGGGGTCCAGGAGCAGCACTACTTCAACCACCACTACACAGGTAAAGTATTGATGAAATGGCTCTGAATACTCCACTTCTCTGTTTGCATGTTTGTTCTGCATTCACCTTAGATTAGTAAACCATGGACTCCTGCTTGCTGCTGTCTCATCTTAGCATGGGCTATATTATTCTTCTCCATGTGTTGCTGCTGTGTGTTTCTCAGCTGTTATGTCTGCTATCACCTTAAGTGAAGTAATAATGTGTATTATTCTGACTGGATAACTTGAACATAGACATGTTTTGGTGACAGTTCATTTACTGTATACTGCACAAAGTACGCACCTGTCAGTCTTAATTACTGATAAAATTAGTCCCTGTTTGGGTCACTGTCATGAACATGCCGCCTGATACTAGGAGGAGGGACTAGTATTGTAATAGGTAGCTGGAAACAGTTGTATTTCGATTATATGGGTGATCTTTATTTATTTATTTTTGGCATTCGATACCCCACAACCCATCCTTCCTCAGGCAGCTCGGGGTGGCTAACAAGATATAAAAAACATATAAATATAAAAAAAATTAATATAATAATACATAACAACATCATCACAATATCATAAAACTTACTGGAGCTAAAAGAAAAACCCACCTAATCCCCCTCCCACTACTCTTCTCCTCCGCCAGAAGACTGGCGGAACAGCCAAGTCTTACACCAACGGCAGAAGGAGGGCAGAGATCTGGGGACAATCAGACTTCCACTGAGAAGAAGTTCCACAGCCTCAGGGCAGCCACTGAGAATGTCCTCTCCAGGGTTGCCACCCAGGATACCCGGGGGACCTCAAGGAGGGTGCTCCTGGCAGACAGCAGGGGCCAATCCAGGACCCAGGAAATTTATTTATTGATTGATTTTATTGTATTTATATGCCACCCCCCATGCCCACGGCATCTCGGGGTGGCTTCCAACACAATATAAAACAATACAGAAAAACGTTAAAATCTACAATATCATCATTAAAACCCATTTAAAACACACACACACACCCCACACACAAATTTAGCCCACCCTCCCCTCCTTGCCTCCAAAGGCCTGGGAGAACAGCCATGTCTTACAGGCCCAATGGAAAGCCAACAGACTCGGGGCCAGCCGTGCTTCCTCTGGGAGGGAGTTCCACAGCTGGGGCCCAGCCACCAAGAACGCCCTCTCCATTCTAGCCCCCCGTTTTACGTGGGGGACCTCCTGAGTTGCGGAGGGTGAGGCGGTCCCTGAGGTATCCAGGTCCAAGACCGTGTAGGGCCTTATAAATCAAAATCAAAACCTTGAATCTGGGTCGGCGCATTACAGGCAGCCAGTGCAGTGCATGGAGCACTGGTGTTATGTGCTCTCGTCGGCCCGTCCCTGTTAAGAGACGGACCGCCGCATTCTGAACTAGCTGGAACCTCCGGGCCAGCGTCAGGGGAAGCCCCATGTACAGCGCGTTACAGTAGTCCAGCCTCGAGGTGATGAAGGCATGGATCAAAGTGGCCAGGTCGGGTCTGGAGATGTACGGGCGCAGCCTCCGTACCAGATACAGCTGGCAGAACGCCGCCTTCGCCACCATTTCCACCCGCTGATCTAGACGGAAATTAGGTGTTCCCACAGGTATATGGGGCCCAGATCATGTAGGACTTTATAGGTCAGTACCAACACCTTAAATCGGGCACAGAAGACTATAGGCAGCCAGTTTAATGAATGGGGCACTGGTGTTATAGCTCCCGGCACCCTATCCCCATGAGGAGATGGGCCACCGCGTTCTGCACCAGCTGCAGTCTCTGAGCCATCACCAAGCGGGTAGCCCCATGAAGAGTGCATTGCAGTAATCCAGTCTTGAGGTGACAAAGGCATGGATGATAGTAAAAATTTATAAAATAAAAAAATAAAATAAAATAGTGGACAGGTCCAAGTCTGAGATATACAGTCGAAACCGACATATCAGATGTAGTTGACAAAAGGCGCTCCTCACCACCGCCATCACCTGAACATCTAGGTGAAGCCATGAGTCAAGGAGCACCCCCAGTCTCCAAACCTGGGACATCAGGGAAGGGCGAACCCCATCAATGATGGGAGTCACCAACTCCACCACCCCTCCCGCTAACATCAACTCCATCTTGTCAGAATTCAGTTTCAGATGGCTTGCCCTCATCCAGTCCCCCACAGCTTCCAGACACCGAGTAAGCACCAAAACTGCAGGGCCTGGGTCAGATGAATAAGAGAGGTAAAGTTTGGTGTCCTCAGCATATTGATGGCACTGAACATCAAACCCTCTCACGACCTCCACCAAAGGTTGCATGTACATGTTGAACAAGAGAGGGGACAGAACAGAACCTTGTGGAACTCCATACGAGAGGTCCTGGGAAACAAAGAGTAGTCCGCCAGGACTGCTCGCTGGGGCCCCCCGGACAGGAAAGAGCAGAACCGTTAAAGAACAATTCCGCCCACCCCAGCCCATTCCCGCAAGCAGACCACCAACATCTCATGATCAACCATGTCAAAAGCAGCTGACAAATATAACAGGATCAGTAAGGTAAATCAGCCCTGATACAACTCCTGACAAAGGTGGTCAACCAAGGCCACAAGCACAGTCTCAGTGCAGTAGCCCAGGTGAAAGCCAGACTGTGAGGGATCAAGAAAACTGATGCGGTCCAAGTGCCCCTGAAGCTGTTGAGCCACCACCCATTTAGTAACCTTCCCTAAAAAGGGAAGGTTAGAGACAGGCCGATAGCTGGCGAGAGAGCCCACGTCAAGCAATGGCTTCTTGAGCAGAGATCGCACCACAGCCTCCTTAAGGCCTCCCGAGACTCTTGTTTGTTTATTTTATTAAGGCTTGTAGCCATCGCTATAGCCTAATTTAATAACACAGTCACATAAAAGCACAATCGAAAAAACAGAATACAGAATATTTCAGCTCATATCAAACATCAAATACCTCATAACTAACATATTGCCCAAAATCACATACCCAAGTCCATCCTATTTCCAGCTCAGGTAAAGTATTCACCCAAGATCATCTTTACCCATCAGTTCCATTTACCATTTTCATTTTACCCCTGAGATACCCCCGTCTTCTTAATGCCAAATGGACAAAAATAGAGAGACCCTGCATCTCCTGAACCGTGGATACCCTAAGCAGATTTTGGTAACAATCCCCTGACTTGAAATTAAGCCCAACTCTCAAAAGGGGAGTGAGCCAAGTCTCCCTGAGCAGCTTGTAGTATGGGCATCTTAAAACAAGATGCTCGACTGTTTCAATTTTGCCCATGCTACAAGAACAGCAGCGCTGATCATAAGCAATGTGTCAGTACCTACCCTCCACTACCGTTGTCTGTACCATTTCAAACCTTAGCAAGGTATAGCTTCTCAATTTGGAATTTATTATCATATCCAAATAAGGCTCAAACATCCATACACACTTTAGCTGGGCCAAACCTGGAGCAACTCTTGGCTTCCTTCCCAGGATCATAATTTTAGATTTTTGATCATTAATTTCGAGCCCATTCACTGACAGTACCTATACACTTTTTCTAGCAACCGTTTCAAACCTATTTCAGTCTGTGCCAAAAGCACCAAGTCGTCCGTAAATTGAATTGCGCACACTTGAACGTCCCCCACCTTAGGTGGATGAGTATCATCTTCCTTAAGGAATGGGATCAGATCTGCCACATACAAATTAAAGAGGAGTGGCGCAAGGACACATCCCTGATGCACCCCTCTTTGAATTGAGATCGACTGCTGGCTTATGGTATTTCCCATTTTGACCTTGGCCTCATTGTCAGAGTATAATTGTCATATAGCAACCAGTAGTTTAACATCAATGCCTAGGGCCATAAGTTTGGCCCATAGCCTTGGTCTAGTGATAGTGTCAAACGCTTTGGAGAAGTCCACAAAGGCCAGTTTCCCTTTCCTAACTTTGTGGTATTTAAAGGCTATATATAGTTGAGTAGTTGAATGTCCCTTCTTGAACCCAAACTGTTCAGGCGGGATAAGTGCTTCCTTTTCAGCCCATTCCTCTAGATGGACCGACAACATACCCGCATACAGCTTCCCGATTGTTGATAGCAAGCTGATCGGCCTGTAGCAAGCAGGATCACAAGTGCTACCTTTTTTATAAATAGGAACAATCCAGCTTAATACCGAAGCTTTGGGTATATTATGGGCCTCACTAACTCGAAAAAACAAATTAGAAAGTAAGGAGGCCCACCAGCGTGGGGCTGCCTGTAACATCTCTGATGTGATCCTGTCCCGGCCCGGAGCCTTGTTCTGTCTAAGAGCCGTTATCTGCTCCATGATCTTACTTTCTGAGAAATCAGCCCGACACCAGGTTGGAGACTCTTTTACTTGTTGATTAATCTCCAAATCTGCTATCCCTATTTGCCGATCTAAATAGAGATCCTCAAAAAAGGACCTCCAGGACGCATAGGGAACTGCCTGAGTATAGGGCTTTCTCTGTGGCTTAATAATTTTATTTAACGCAGTCCAAAAGCCACTGGTGTTCCTAGTGGCCAAATCAGCTGCCATTCTTGCCCAAACTAGTGTATAGAAGGTACTCTTTTTATCTCTCAGCAATTTCTTATACTGAGATCTAAGCATCACAAAATCCTCCCATAGCCCCTGGGTTTGCTCACTGACCCGTTGCCCTTTGGCAGCCACGAGATTCTTTTTCATGGCCCTACATTCTTGTTCCAACCAGCGGCTAATAGGGGAAATGTGAATGACCCTCCTCCCAGTCTTAGTTGATACTTTATCCACTATAACAGCCAAAACACTATCATAGGCCCTAAGGACTTCCTCGATCTCAGGAGCCTCATGGATTTGCTCTACATGGTCTATAATAACAGATTGACCTTTTAATTCCTGAAACTCTTGTTTTTCTTAATTTAGTAAGAGGAACCCCCAAATCTTCCAAGTCCCAGCATGTCTGAACTAAATCCCCCAATGGAAAAGAGGTACTGAGCACCAAGTGATCACTTTCTGGTCTTGGTACTACATAAACACTATCAAATTTGACCTGATGCTCAACCCCTACCATAATCAAATCTACTTTACTTTGTCCTTGCGGTCCAATAAAGGTGAAACCCCCTACCGGGTCTTCTAGTAGGGACTGGTTGAGCTCTGTCAGTTCACGTTTGTCCATAATCCCTTCTAGCCTGTCTTTAACCCGGGTAGCCTTAGTGGTTACACCTTGATCCTCCCTCTGATCTGTTCAGGGCCTATACTGCCCTGCCAAATGGACAATGAAGTCACATAATAAAATAAACATCCCTAACGGAAAACGATCTTCCATCTCCAAAAACATCTCCCCCAGTGCCTCCGAAATACCGTCACTGTAATAGTCTGAAGCAACCGGTGGTACATATACATTAATTATAATACATATAAGATTTCCTGATGAGCCCAATTCAATTAAACCAACTTGGATCTCTGATCTAGGAGAATCCAGGGTTTGCACAAGGAAGAGGCTGGTATTAGGTGTAACAATTGCGAGGCCTCCTGAGACCCAGCCCTTGGTTCATTGTTTTTGACCACCATGGCACAGCATTTGAAATCCCTCCAAGACCAGAACCTCTTGGGGCTTCAGCCACATTTCCTGCAGGCAGATAATATCATACCCTCTGAGAAAAATCTAACCATTATTTATCATTTCTCTGTGCTTTAAGGCCATTAATGTTCCAGGAGGCCAATCGCACATCCTTCCTGTCCACTTCCCTTCTTCCACCCTGGGCTAATTGGCACTCACTTATCCGTTGGTATATTGAGCCGGGCTCACTCTCCTGATGTCATACAGGTCCCCCATACTGCTGTATCTCAAACCCAACAGGGTTCATCACAACCACATTACTTAGGGGACCCTTACTTCCATGTCCCAAATTCCCTTTCTTTGACTGTCCTGTCTGGCTATCCTGAATCTGCTGTAATCCTGCTGTAATCCTGCTGTGCCAGTATTAGGGGTTGGTGACCCCTTTTCATTTTCATCTCAGAATCAAGTTGCCGTTAAGGTCTCGACATCATACACCAGCTTGTATTCTAAACTGCTAGGTGCCGCTGTGTAGGTTATATCCTTGACCTGAGCAAGGCTCTTAAAGTGATCTAATCTAGAGAAAAAGATATCCTGGTCCACAACGGATAGTTTTTGGACCATATCCAATATACCGGTGGAATCTTCCACTAATGTCTTCCCAGTAAATAAGCTCCCACCTTAGTGGCCATCTGGGTGTTGGGATTTCATAAAGGGGGCAACTGACTCTGCATCTCTTCCCTAAAACCCCTTTGGACTGACTGATAGCCATTTGTGGGTAATACAATCTGCCAATTTTTACTATCTCTCTGAGGACCCACATTTTGAGCTGGGGGACTAGCAACTTTCTCCTGCGTGATCTGCTCTTGCGCCCCCGAGCTTGGTCAGCACATTAGGATCCAAATCTAATAGATTACCCATTTCCTTGGGTTTTACCCCATAAGGAAGATTTGTTTCCATGGGTACTCCCTGGTTGTTATTACCATCAGCGGGGTTTAAATCCCTTTGGCCCTCTGGTACCAAATTAGGGCATGAGAACGGCTGAGACTGTCCCTGCTGTTCGGCCTCCTTCCTGGGGACTCCCTGATTACGCAGAAGAACCCTATTGATGGAAATGCCTCTGCTTTTGAGGTATTTCCTTGCCTTAAATAACCTTTTAACCCAGGACTCGTCTACAAAAGCAACCCTAAAACTATATAACCAGTTACGTTGATATAGTCTTGTAGTTTTCACAATATGTTGGGAACTGGCAGGCACCCCCATAAAAAAGAGCAAATTACTGGTAACACGCTCCTGCTTGTCCCAGAAGTGATGGGTGCCATCCACATCTGGGCCGATTTTTAGATAGATCTCGTTAGTTGGTATTAAAGACAGGTTATAACCCTGCACTGACACGGAGGACCTAAACTACCTCCTTTGTGGCTGATTACTTCTAGGAAATTCCTTTTCGGTAGCAGCCCCCGACCCCTCCAGGTGCGTCCCCAGTTCATCTAATCTATCGGCAATCTCCCGCAGCTGGTGCTTCACCTTCCCCATTGAATTATCCAAATTGGTTATGCTAGCAAAAAGGGCATCCACAGTCCTAGCAATCAGTCTAGTTTGGCACCATAGATAGTCTTTACTTGTGCTATCTTCCAACAAGTCCCCCCTACTTCCCAGAGGGGGAAGGATTGGAATGGGGTCTCCAATCAAAGCCCTATCCTCCAACAGAGCTGAGAGACATGCAGAGCGATTGTGGAGAGACTGCATAATAGGTGCACTTCCCACATCCTTGCTCTTGGAAATCTTGGCAGGCAATATCTCCTCTGGTGACAGTGATGCTACTTCGCAGCTCCTCTTCCTCTCCATCCCTGCCCAGGGACAAACTTACCACCAAAGGCAGGCAGAGTGTCTCGGCCCCTCAGCCAGCGCACAAGGCCGCACGCACAAGGCCATGCCCTTGAGCGTGCAGCCCTTAAGCGTGTAACCTCCGGCGTGCACCTCCAGCATCACGGTAGGTGCTTGATCTGCTTATGCAGTCCTTGGGTAACTGAGTTCAGGTGCGCTCTCTGACTTCTCCCCACTCCAACAGCCAGCCTTGTGTAAATTCCACTGCTGCCAGCCCTCACTAATGGTTCAGTTCAAGGTACTGCTGCACACAACCCACGGCAAGGGGGGGCAGTGGCTCGATCCCAGAATTCACCCCGCGCCCGCTCTCCTCCCTGCTCACCAAACCGCCGTAGGCACTTGTGCTGCTTATGCAGTCCTTGGGTAATTGAGTTCAGGTGCACTCTCCGACTTCTCCCCACTCTGACAGTCAGCCGTGTGTAAATTCCACTGCTGCCAGCCCTCACTAGTGGTTCAGTTCAAGGTACTGCTGCACATGACCCACAGCAAGGAGGGCAGCGGCTTGATCCCAGAATTCATCCCGTGCCCGCTCTCCTCCCCGCTCCCCGAGACTCTGCCCTCCTGAAGGGAGGCGTTGACCACCCCAGCCAGCAATGGCCCCAGTAGGATGGGCATGGATCTAATTAACAAGATGTGGCTCTAACTACTCCAAGAACCAACTTCACATCAGCAGATGACACCCGCTGAAATTGATCCCACAAAACTGGACAAGACAGGGAATCCGTAACCTCTGATTCTTCTACTGAAATAAACGCAATATCAAAGACATAGTGAATGCGATTTTGTTCACAAAATCATCAATAAACATGTCACAGCAAGCACTGGAACACTCCAGCTTCAGGCAGAGGGAGGATGGACTGACCAGCTGCCTCACCACCCAGAAAAACTCAGCTGGACAAGACTTCACGGATGTTATGAGAGCAGCAAAGAACCCCTTCTTTGCTGCCCTCACACCCATGTCATAGGTTCTTAAACTAGCTCTATGTTGCAACCTGTCATCTTAAGTGCGAGTACAACGCCACCGCCACTCTAACTGCCTCTCTTCCTGCTTCAGCAACCGCCAGTCTTCCGTATACCACAGGGACCTGCATTGCCGATGCCTAGGAGCCATCAGGTCAATGGTATCAGTCAGCAAGGTGTTCCAAAGAGCCACAAGGTCATTGAGTGAATGGCCATCAAGGTCAGAGGATATTTTCCAAAGAGCATTCTGGAACCTTTCTGGTTCCATAAGCCCCTGGGAATGAACCAACCAAACTGGCCCCACACCTTTCCAGTGACTGACATGTGCCGGGGGACTGATATGGATGCTGAAACTGGAAACATGGTGAGTGGGAGAGGATGTGATGTAGAAAATGGGAGGAAACCACAGAGGAAGGGAGTGAAGAGGTAGCAAAGAGAAAGTCAGAGGAAGGAAGGAGATGAGGGATATGATGCTAGAACAAGAATGGAAGAGGAACTGCATTGACAAATGTCCTAGGTTTGTGAGGGGTGATGATATAGGACAACTGCTAGTATAGGGAAGTGCTGGGGGTATCTGGTCTGTACTTGAAATGTCTGTCACATCATCATGCTGAGTGGCCATTTTAAGCATTTGGAACACAGAAGTACAGAGGCCACTGTGCTATCCAATATCCTTTCCCTTCATCAGAAGTAAATACAAAACATCCAGCGGAAGATTGTTATTGAATAGCCTTTTGGTCACTTCCTCTTGCTTACTATTGAGAGGATGTTTGATTACTCAATAGATATTGACAGAATGGTATTCTGGGATAGCAAGGGACCCATTGCCACCAATGGGGAAAACACAGTGAACACAGGTCCCTGAGTATAGCTAACTTTAAAAGGACTTCATCCAGCTTTGTTATTAGCCAGACTGGTGTAAGAAGCCTTTTCATCATGGAAAAAAAATCATAAAAATTAACTACATCTAATTTTTTATTCATGAAGTGACCTTGACAAACTATAGGTCTGCACTTTCACTGAGAAATTACTTACTTGATAATCAGTTAATTGGTGTAGAAAATTAGTCTTCTTTTGATCAAAGAAAAAAATGGCCCCAAAGAATTTAATGTGCTGAGAAGGGTGATCTCTAGAGGTACAAAGTTATAAGGGGAGATGTCTCAGTCTGAAAACTGTTGCAGAGTAATAACTGATTCACAATCAGTAAGGACAAATGCAGCTGAAGGTTTAAAAACAGAACTTTACTTACGCTTTCTCAGGCACAGATCCTTAGTTACATCTATTTAGTAAGAATACAAAATGGAGACTGAGACAATGAGAGAGAAGGGAAGAAAGAGTGGTTACATAAAAAGGAATCAACAGTAAAACCCCATCTCCCTTCCATGTACACATAAACTTAGCAGCGCCATCTGGTGGCTCTATATTCAATTACTGTTCTTAATACAGCAGGCACTTAACTTATGGATGTTGCATATGCCAACAAAAACAACAGGGCAGCTAATCACTTAGAAGGGTAAACATGCATGTTCTCTCTTGAATAGTTTTCAGGACACTGTTTCTTATACCAATCAACCTATATCTTCTCATGGTCTGACTACTGGTGAAAGCCAGTTTGTCTACCATCTGTTTTTCCAAATGCCTAGTATTTAATTACAGAATTGTAAATTCAGTGTAACTGTGCTGAACAGCTGTGGAGTTGCTCTGGATTAACCCAGTGTAACCACTAACCGAGATGCAAGAATGCAATGGATCTTGCTTTTAACAAGGTAGCTGGAAGAAATCCAGTCATTCTAACCTATACCAGTAAGGAATTTAGTATGAGGGAACCTGCATAACAATTCTGCTAACTAGAGTCAATCTGAAGTAGTTAATACATATGCATTAGAAATAAACTGTAGGTGGGTGTAACCTGAGATTTGCTGAATTAAATTTGTTTACACTGCAATTGTTGTTCAGATGTTATGCATACTATGCAGAAGAGATTATGAGATCTTGCTTTTATTTTCTTTTTTTGAAAAGCTTGCTTTAAGGAAACAGTCATCAGACTGTTAGCAGAATGTGTGCCGAGGAAAATATATCACAAGCTTCACTTGTATTTATCAGAACATAAAATGCTTCTGACAAGTATTTCTTTCCCTCAAGATGTTCCATGAAGATGCTGCTGGAGGATGGCAGCTAGTAGCTGTTGATGTGAACAAACCCCAAGGCAGAGCACCAGCGTGTCTCCAGGTACAGCATTGCTTTTTAATAAATCTATCTGGCTAGCTAACAAAGTGTGAATGTTGGCTTAGTGAAACAGCGGGTGAGAAATTGTGACTGCAATACTTTAAACCAAGAATTGTCCTCTATACATTATCCTGCTGCATGTGCGACATAGTCAAAGAAAATGACAGCGACTTCATCTCACATTATACGTCATTTAGGATGCATGGCTAGAAAAAAATACATTTCGTAGAAGAGATATCCTTTATTGCAAAATATATTCTGTTCCATTTTTTAAAAATGGAAACAGCCTCTGATGTTTTGGAAAAACATCATTTATGCTACTGTATGATCCATTTCAATGCTCATTCCTTATAAATCAAACCATTAACACCCAGCAACGGGTAGCCAGCTATCACCCAAGTGTGTGCCAGCTTCTCACACATAAAGTAACGTAGGGGTTTATTAAATGAGATGATAGCCCCCTGGAGTCTGGGTTCAATCCATGCAACCCCCACTCGCATATTTACTGTGTAGAGCCTAATAAAAAAGCAGTAATTTTTGCTTGCAATGAGCACGAGGGGTCATAATGCCAAAAGAAGCGATTGCTGCAGGTTATTTGCCATTTGGCTTTTCCTGGCAAATAACCTGCAGCAGTAGCTTTCTATGGCATTATGACCCCTCATGCTCATTGCAAGCAAAAATTGCTTTCAAAAGACAATAAAATATGAGTTAGTTTTTGTTTGTTTATTTATTTATTTTATTTAATAATTTATAACCCACAACTTGGGATGGCTAACAAATCACACATTTGCCCCCACCCTCCACACCTTCAAGTCCCTCCTAAAACCCACCTCTTCTGCTCCGCCCTTCCTAACTCCTGCTAATCATCCCCACCCAGGATTATCCCCCACCTGTTATCTTCAAACTCCTAATTTACTGTAACCAAGCCAAGAACGTGTACCTGAGTTCTCGCATCCTCGTGAATGTCGCATCCCTTGTCTCTCCCTCTGTTCCCTCTTCCCTGTCTCCCCTCCCCCTGTCTTTTAGATTGTAAGCTCTCGGGCAGGGACCGTGTCTATTTTATTCTCTGTAAAGCACCAGGTACATCGCTGGTGCTATATAAAAGCTTATTAATAATAATAATAAATAATAATAATATAAAAATATAAAATACAATAATAAATATAAAAATAAAGCTCATGGTGGAGCATAGAAAAACAACAAAAAACCCTCCCTAACCCACAAACCCCCACCTTTACCCATCTCCCTTGCCAAGGGCCAACTGGAACAGTCGGGTTTTACATTGATGTCAAAAAGAGGAGAGGTCCGGGGCCATCCAGGCCTCCACCAGAAGGGAGTTCCACAGCCTTGGTGCAGCCACCAAAAATGCCCTCTCCATAGTCGCCCCCTGGAAAACCCGGGGAACTTTGAGAAGGGCGCTCCCTGATGACAGCAGGGGCCAATCCAGAGCCCGGGGAGTGAGGCGATCTCGTAGATGTGGGCCAGGCCCAGACCATGTAGGGCTTTATAGGTTAGTACCAATGCCTTGAATCGGTCCTGGAACATTATAGGGAGCCAGTGCAGAGAATAGAGCACTGGTGTTATGTGCTCCCAGCGGCCCACTTCCGTAAGGAGAGGAGCCACCGCCTTTAACCGATGAGCAGCTCTGCTCCCACATACATTCTGAACACAGTGACCTTCACTGCCTTGCATATCCCCCAAGTGGTTCCCCGCCCCACCCCTCTCCAAAGCCCAATTTTAAAATTCCATGCTTCCATGGTGGTAACAGCTGTAACATTAGATGACTTGGGGTGTGCACTGATGTGCTTCTTACATGGATTAGTAGAACTTTTTCAACCAACAGCCAGCCTGTAACCACCAATAGCAGCTCATGTTTGCATGCAGTCAGTCCTGTAAGGACACATGACCAATAGTAGCCAATAGCTTCTCGCTTGCGGCACTTTGAATCCTAGCTAGGCAGCTGCTTAAGCTGTTCAAAACATTTGGTGTGTGGTCTGCAGAGTTCACAGACCCCAGAACTGCAGTCATGGAGATGCATGCTGGGAACATACTTGTGCTTGTTATGGCGCTCCAGGCCTTCGTTTCTGCTGCTGAGCAGAACCTGTGAGCGATTCAACAGATCCAGGCCTTCTTCTGTCATTGGCACAATGTGCTGTCAAGCCACAGAAAGGCTCTCACTTGATCTGTTACCAGAATAGTGGGGCACACCACACCACAGAGGCAGATCCTGCTTTGGCACCATGCGCTTGCCTGCCTCTAGTGACAATGGACTGCACTGGGAAGAACTGAAGCCATGCAAGGGCACCTGATGCACCCAGATAGGTACCTGTCAGGAGATGCAGCTTCACTCACCTATGCCATGCTCAAGACTGTACCCACTGAGAAGCTTGTCTGGGTGAAGGACAAAAGCACAGACTGATAGGAGAATGTGCTGTCCTCATGGGGAGATGCTGAGTGGGTCGCAGACTTCAGGATGTCCTGTCACCTCGTCCTGCAGATAACCAAGATCCTCAGACCACAACTGGAGAAACAGACCACAATGATGCAGTTGCCCATCCCCATGGATTGCCATCACAATCTGGAAGCTTGCCACTCCAGACCCCTGCTGCTCTGTCACCCAGCAATTTAACGTTGGAACCACCATGGTGGGGACCATACTAGAGAAGGTTTGTACGGCAATTGTGGAAGTGCTGCTGGACCATGTGGTGCATTTGGCTGATCCCACAGAGGCAATGGAGGGTTTTTGGCAGACTGGGTTCCTAAACTGCATAGGGGAGATTGATGGGAGCCCATTCCATAGCAAGGTATGCTACCTGAACCGCAAGGGGTTTTTCTCTATGGTTCTCCAGCCATAGTGGAGCACAGTGCCTGGTTTGTGGATGTGCTGGCTAGGTGGTCTGGGAAGACCCATAATGCCCACATCTTCATCAGTCTCCCTCCTTTGGCTGCATGTACACTGGAGACTTTGGACCCTCCACTGAAACATGCATTGTGGGGTGTTCATGAGTTCTGTTGTTCTCAGGGACACCACCTGGAGCTGGTTTATGAAGGCATACAGTGCTGCCTGCACCCCAGAGCAAGGGTATTTTAACCAGCAGCTCAGTGCCACGTGCTCCATTGTGGATAGGGCTTTTAGGATTTTAAATCACTGCTGGACATCAATAGCTGCTAGGATTGATTTCTAGCTAGAGACCGCTCCACTTCTAACTACCACTGCCTGTGTTCTCCACATCTGTGAGACAGTCAGGGCCGCATTGTAAAAACCCCTACCAGTTAGGTCTGGCAAGCGAGCCAGTGCCACTGTTCCAGGACCTGCTGAACCGAGCAAAGCAGCACATAGCCGGAGACATCTGAGATGCCTTGTGCCTGCAAATCAACTGCAATGCTAGTCAAATCACCCACCATCAGTGACAATTTGATGAGCATCAGTGAACTGTTTCTAATGATCTTTTTGTGTTATCAATAAAGCTTTGAAAATGTTTTCTGTGTGTCACTGTTTTTTCCTCTGGCCCATCCGACTCTCTCTTCCCCCCTCCCCAGCATGGGCCTCATTCCCTTCTTTCCTCCCCACCCTGGCAATTTCCCATCGCATTCCCTATTGTCACTCACTGATTACCCGGCTGCATGCCTGAACCTTTGCATTGCCTATTGGCATTTGCAGGATAGCCGAGTCCATAAATGCCAATTAGAAGTGAAGAGGCACAGATGTGCAGCCAGCTACACTGGCTAGCACCTGATCTTCACCGGTAGCCTCCCCGCCCCCAACCTCCTGGTTTCAGCACACCTGCTACCCCCTTCCCTTCCCTTTCAAATTCCACCTACCAAAGTGGCTTATCACTATAGCATACTGCCATTCTCCTAGCTCCACCTGTTTATGGGAAGAGAAGGGACTCAGTGAGGTGGTTTCTACCTTTTACTCTGGAGTAACAGCCCTCACTCATGAGGAGTAATTTTGTCGAGAAGCTGAGGGGATATGTTATTCAGAACGCATCTCTTATAATTTGATTCCTTCCATAGTTATTTGTATTATAAGCAATACCCTTGCTTCTGGGATGGGGCAAGGTGGTTGGTTCTGCAAAAACTGCTAGGAGAACCAGAGAAATTCATCTGGTCGACGCTTCCCAAATAACAGCATACCATTAACTTTGTTCCAGTGTACAATAAACATGGTATATCCTGTACCTTTAAATGTATGCTCTGCATGCAAACTGACTGAGAAATTTAAAGGGTATCTGAGGAAATTAGAGTGCACTCTCTTCCTCTTTGATTTTTTTTTTTTTTGTCTTCCTTAAAAATTATTTCCCCCACAACTATATTTTTATTAACATCAAATAATACACAATTTTACTGAAAGGTTAACTGGCCAGAAGAAAGCTTTGCTTAGTGTGAGCAAGCCTCAATGGAATGAAACTTTCAAAGGAAATGTAGAAAAAAAAGACGTGAAGCATAACTGTGGCTAGAGTACAGGCTAATAATAACAGTTAACACTTTCCTGAACTGAATGAAATGAAAGCTGAGAATGAAGCATAAGGAAAAAATTACAAAATGGAGATGAAGAGACGTGTAGAAAAAGGAAGTGAGAAAGAAGGAGCTAACAACACAAAGCTGGATGGGTTATCAAGTGAAGAGCCACCAGTATGTGTCCGTCTTACTTTACTGAATAACAGTATACAGGTTAGCTTGTTACATTTATTTAACTAGAACAGTTCTTAAAAATCAGTTTAGTTAAACCAGTGCAAACCTATGCATGGATGCACTTAATTTTATTTAATTTAACTTAAATGATTATCAATTTAGCTTGTCAGCATGGAATGTACTTAAATTAAATTAACGTAAAACAGATTTAAATCGATTTAAGAGTGTCCACACAAGGTTTGGAATGGATTTAATTAAATTGGTTCAAAAACTTACCTTTAATTAGACTGGGGCAATTTTGTGCCTAGAATGGGCCTTATATCTATCTGCTTTGCTGCTTACAACTAGTACAAAGTTAATTTCAATTAAAGCCAGAGTTGCAGAAAAACTTAAATTACTCTTCTTTATAAAAAAGGGAAGAGATACTGTAATTCATACTGTGTGACACAGACAATTGGGATGGCCAAAGTTTGGTTAATTTCAGACATTACAGGATCACAGTCAACCACCCTGAATCACAGTGGATTCAGGGTGGTAGCTGTGATCGCGTGAGCGTCTGTTTGAGCCCCGCTAGATGTTCCCCATGGTGAATCCCTGGCGGGGTTCAAAGCTAACCACGATTCTGGAGGTGATTCACGATTCCTCACCTCCAGAATTGTGGTTAGCTGAACCACAGTCAGGAATGGGGCGAAAGTAATGTCTGTTACCTCGCCCCATTCCTGACTGTGGTCCAGACCATGGTACGGGATTGGTCGCAGCAGTCTGATTGGCTGCTGTGCCCGCCCGTCTCCCCAATTCCCCCGCCCCCTCCCCGATTCCCCTCTGCGATGAGACCGGCACGTCTAAAGGACGGCCGGTCTGATCATGGACCAGGATCCAAGATGGATCCCGGTCCAGGGTTCAGCGTGGCGGGCCAAAAGGCCCAGCACGTCTGAAATTACCCTTTATTTTGCTTTTTCGTGTGTGTTGTTTACCATGAATTTGAACATGACACACATTGTATATGACACACATATAGCAACAGGTAGATTACTGGTGCTATAAAAAATAATAATTTACTTAATAATATCATACTTAGTAATAATAATTATTATAGTTGCACACACTTTAAACACTTTTATGATGTATATTTTACTCTTGAGATATCCCCTAATTGTCCCAGTGAACATTCTTCATGTGTTGTAGTACTTATTCAACTAGAACAACCTCTGCACTGTTTTTTTCAAGTGATAATCTCAGATGGGTGATGAAAATGTAGTCACTGATAGTGTAAATTCTACTGAATTGAGGTCAAGATGCATCTGACTTGTCTCCTCTGGCTTTGTCTGGATGCATAGTCTTCTGTTTCAAGGATCACAAGAGAACTCTGTAAATGCTTCTGTTAAAAGGATGCAAGGCTTGCAGAGGAAATTGGACAATATTGGTGCAATTTTTGTGGTACATTGGATGTGTTCACATTGGATGCACAACCCTTCATGAAGGATATTTTTGTTGTATGCTGGCATTTGATCTTTCTGAATAGCATGCCCATAAGAAGTAAAATGCAGCATATATATGACATCAGTGAAAGACCCTTTTAAGATGATGTATTATTTTTAACACTTTACATTCAGTGTGCAATATCACAAAATTCTTGGGCTACCGCTTGAACAATGAAGGGGATCTACAATGATTCTGTGGTTCTGAAACATCTTGCCCATCACAGAAAAGGACATACCAACGTTCTAATTAGGACTGAAACTCGCTCTCGATATTCTTGTAAATCTCGTTGAGAACTGGGTTCTCAACAAGATCTACAAGAATGAAATGAGAATCAGCTGATTCTTGAACCTTTCTTGTGAGATTCACAAGAAACTAAAAAAAATACTCTGCATATGCATAAAATGGCCACCACGGCAATTCTGTGCATGTGTGGCACATCTTGGAAAAGGGCCAGGCATGTGCAGAATGGCAAGAGAGGCCATTTTTCACACGCACAAAGCGTTTTTTAATGTTCTCAAAATACTCTCAAGATCTCAAAATGTTACCGAGATTTTGTTGAGTTCTCGGAAACATTTCTCGATTCTCGTGAGAATTGGAACAATTTCCATTTCAGCCCTAACAATTTACACTCTCCCTAAAGGTGTTGGTTTCTCATACTGTGGATTATCCCTGTTTTTATCTGTAACTATGTTATATAGATTTATATATATAACACATAATTATATATATAATTATGTGTTATTTACTACGTAAATATATAAAATTTATGTAGTAGAGAATAGTGCAGCACTTGGAAAGCAAGAGCAGAGTTTTCACTTTATGTGGAAAGATACGGAAACTCGGTAAAGGAATTTGAGGAGGTGGACATGACACGGTTGGCATGGCAGGAACAGGAGATCATTTTAGCTACAGTATGATGGATAGATTGAATAAGAGAGAGATGAGTTCCTGTTCAAAGTGACAGAGGGTCAGACAGTGTTTAGAGAATTCTATTGCTGCAGAAACAGTAGGAAACTTTTTATTTAACTCTTCCTTCTTCACAGCAAATTTCTATTTTCAAATTAAATATAGTGTCTCTGATTCTAGTCTTATTTCCACCTCTCTAAATCAGGTGTCACTTCCATGGCACTACATTAGTGTGCAGCAATAACGAGACTCAGTAGGCCCCAATTTTCCTAGCCTGCCTTTATTATAAGACAATTTTAGTGAGTTTCTCCTGAGAAGTGACTCAAGCTCAGCTTGCTTTATTATGTTTCAGTGCTTTCTATTTTAAGGTCTCCCCTGGTTGTGTCTGTCTAATAATATAAAGTTTGCTCATTCGGGGTCTTAGTATTTCCAACAATTGCATGCCTGTGGTCCACAGACCTCTGTAGAGACCAAAACGTGCCCAAGGTCACTCTAAAATGGCAGACGGAAACAAAGAGAGCAACTCTGGGAAATACATCATATAACAGATGTACAAATATGTTATTGTTATTTCTTCCAAATAACTTTGCTGAGCATTTAAAGCTCCCTCATAGCTGTGGCAGGGGAAAATAACATCACAGTTAGACTTGTCTGAGGTCTCTTAGGTTTGGACTGAAATGTATTTGCCATTTCCCCCCATCACTACCATCCACTTGCTTGATGTCAGAGTCTCTGAAGTTCAAAGGGTGTTCAGAAGTCATAAGAACATAAGTGCCATACTGGTTCAGACCAATGGCCCATTAAGACCAGCAACTATCGCAATATCCTTCTGCAATTCTTCCCAGTCTGCTTGTGTTTTGACTACCTTGAATAACTTTGTATCATCTGCAAATTTGATCACTTCACTCTGTATTCCCTTTTCCAGATCATGATTGAATACATTAAACAGCACTGGTCCCAGTACAGATCCCTGGGGCACTCCACTATTTACTTCTCTCCATTGTGAAAACTGACCATTTTGTTTCCTATTGTTTAACAAGTTACCAATCAACAGTAGGACACTGCCTCCTATCCCATGACTTTTTAATTTTCTCAATAGTCTCTCATGAGGGACTTTATAAAATGCTTTCTGAAAATCCAGGTATGCTATATTGATCGACTCCCCCTTATCCACATTTTTTACACTCCTCTTATTTACACCCTCAAAATATTCCAACAGATTAGTGAGGCACAACTTCCCTTTGCTAAATCCATGTTGACTCTTCCCCATTAAGCCATGTTTATCAATATGCCCAGTAATTCTGTTCTTAATCATTGTTTCCACCATTTTATCCGGGACCGAGGTCTGGCTCACCAGTCTGTAGTTTCCAGAATTGCCTCTGGAACCCTTTTAAATATTGGCATTATATTTACAACATTCCAATCCTTGGATAGGGTAGCAGATTTTAGCAATAGATTACACAGTACCAGTGATAGATCTGCAATTTCATACCTGAGTTCCTTCAGAACTCTAGGGTGAATACCATCTGTTCCCTGGGATTTGTTACTATTTAGTTTGTCAATTTGCTCTAGAACGTCTTCCAAAGTCATGTTGATTTTTGACAGCTCTCCCGATTCATTGCCTACAAAGAACAGTTCCAGCGTGGGTATCTCCCCAGCATCGCCTGCAGTGAAGACCGCAACAAAGAATTAATACAGCTTTTCTACAATGGCCTTATCCTCCCTGAGCACCCCTTTTTACTCCCTGATCATCTAATGGCCCAACTGACTCTTTAGCAGACTTTTTGTTTCTGATGTACTGCTCTTTCCTATTTACCTTGTTGGATGGGACTCACTTTCCATTTTTTTAAAGCATCCCTTTTTGGCTCTAATAGCCTTCTTCACTTCATCATTTAGCCATACATGCAGACATTTGGGCCTCTTGCTTCCATTTTTTAATTTGTGGAATACATTTAATCTGGACTTCCAAGATAGTGTTTTTAAGTAGTCTCCATGTCTCTTGCAGACATTTAATCCTTGCAACTGCTCCTTTTAATTTTCTTCTAACTAGTTTCTTCATTTTAGCATAGTCTCCCTTTTAAAAGTTAAATGTTGCTGCATTATTATTTTCCCTCCAGTAGTGATGTCAAATTTGATTATATCGTGATCACAATTGCCAAGCGGCTCCACCACCATTATCCCTTGTACCAGGTCCTGCACTACTTAGGACTAGATCCAAGGTAGCTTCTCCTCTCATTCGTTCCAGGACCAGCTGCTCCAAGAAGCAGTCATTGATGGCATCTAAAAACTTTATCTCCATGTCCAGAGGAGACATTCACCCAGTCAATATTAGGGTAATTTAAATCACCCATTATTATTTTGTTTCTGGCTTTAGTAGCCTGTCTGATCTCCATTAGCATTTCATAGTCAGTCCCACCATCCTGGTCAGGGGGACAGTAGTGTAGTCCCTCTGCTATACTCTTCCTAGTTATGCATGGAATTCCTATCCATAAAGGTTCTAGAGTATAGTTCACTTCCTGTAAAATCTGAAACCTACTTGACTCAATGCTGTCTTTAACATATAGAGCCACTCCACCACCAGTTTGATCTACTCTTTCATTTTGATATATAGACATGACGCTAACTACCCTTAAACCACCCTTGGTGGTCATTTATGCATGTTTCAGGGCTGCATAGGGCACCAATACAGCCCTGCAACATGCATAAATAACCACCAAGGGTGGCTAAAGGGTGGTTAGCATCATGTCTGTTTTCACCCAGTGTCCCATTGGTTAGCCTCATTCTTTCATTGTTCTAATTAATGTTCTTTCATTGTTCTTATTCACATATCTCTCATGAGTTTATAATAGTTCTATCTCATCAGAGTCAGAAGTATGATTTCAAAAGGTAGGCAAGCGTTTGTACAAATTGTACATTCAGTACAAATATTTGGTACCTGTTCCTTTGGAAAAGCAAATACAGAGGAATGGAGAATAAAGCAGGAGAGTAAGAGGCGGCTGTGTTAGTAAGAAAACTGATGGAATTATCTCCTGTGAAAGTGACATGAATGCCTCCCTCTTTTTTCCCCCTTATGAACAATATTAGGAGTATGGGGAAGGGTGTGGAATTCCCCTTGTATTGCTATGTAAGTAACCATTCAAAATTACATATTTCTTTCTTACTGATTTTAAAGATGCAATGTTTTGGTAGGTCCTTTAATATTTTAGGTACATCATTATAATATGTTTAGCAAAAATGTAAGTACATATTTGACTATTGTTAGTACATGACTATCCCAGTCCTTGTTATTGCATAGTTACTTCTGGTAAACAATACAATCCTTTGGGGCGCTGTCACGTTGTGCCTCAGTTTCCTCAAAGGTAAAATGCGCTTAGTGGTCCAGGCCTGACATAATCTGGTCTGGATATAGGGCACTAATTCTCCAATATGTGGAAACTCAGTTAACAATGTGCTAATAAGCCAACCAGCTCAGCAAAGTATTGTAAAGACAATATTATTTACAAATGAGGCTATGAGACAGAGAATATTATAAATATAAAACATAGTTTACTTAAATTCAAATAAAAAACATGGTACAAAAGGGAAAAAGTGTCAGTTACAAATACATGATTTAAAAGGACATTTCTGTTCCAGGAACAGCTCTTTTATAAGTTCAAAGAGCTTAACATCTATAAGAAATAACATATGCTTTAAGTATATTGTTGTTGTTGGCTCAATACATCAAAAGAATTTACTTTCATATTCACCCAGTCCTGTGTCCCATACTGCCATATGAAGGTGAGAAAAATTCCAGGGAAATTAGAGCTTTCTGAAGAAAGAACCAGTTTTTCCTCTCTCTCTTTATGGAGTGAAAATGCCTAGAAGTAAGTTTAGATGATGTCAGTTCAAGACAGCTGACAATGAGGTTTTCTCAAAGTATATAGTAAAAAACCTGTTGATACATTCTAAAAAGGTGGCTATCATCTGAGATAAGAGTTAACAATGATTCAAATGTCAGGTTTCTCGTCAAACAAACCCTTTTTCTGCCCTGCTTGGGAGTCACGTCTCTTGAGATGGGTCAACAGAAAATGTTGAATCCTTAAGAGAGAAAGACTAATCCTATCTCTCTCCAAGTATATAGTCAAGAGTTCAGTAAAAAGGTCATTATAGAGACAGTTAATTAGAAATTCACCATACAGAGGTTAGGCTGATTCTAATGTTCAATACATTGAAACACAGATGGCCAATAAAATATATGCTTTTTATATGGGCTACATCACACGCAACCTCCCACCATTAAAGTCAATGACAAAATTCCCACATATTGGCCTATATATGACAGTAAAGCAATGCATTGACTAATCTTTTCTTGCTTAGCATAAGAACATAAAAAGTGCCATGCTGAGTTAGACTGGTGGTCTGTCTTGCCCAGCATCCTGTCTTGAACCGTGACCAGCTCCGGTAGCTCAAGAGAAGTACATGTACAGGTCATGGAGGTGTGACCCATCACCTGCTAACCATTCTCAACTATCAGTAGCCAGGGATTTAAGCCCCAACTAGTAGGCATTTATGGCTCTATCTTAGAATTTATCTAATTTCCGATTGAAGCTAGTTATGTGGCTGGTTTTCACAGCCGTCTCCTAGCAATGAGTTCCACAACTGTATTGTCTGCTGCATGAAAAGGTACTTACTTTTGTTTTAAATCTGCTGCCATTTAACTTCAGAGAGTGTCTTCTTGTTCTCTTATTGTGAGAAAGGGCAAATAACAGATTCTATTTACTGTTTCCATACCACTCATGATTTTATAAAATTCTAACATATCCTCTCTTGATTGCCTTTTCTCCAAGCTAAACAGCCACAACCTCTTGAACCTCTCTTTATATGGAATTCAATCCATCCCTTCTATCAACCTTGTTGCCCTTCTCTGAACCTTTTCCAGTTCTATTATGTCTTTCTAGAGATGGGACGACTAGAACTGCATGTAGTATTCAAGGTGGGGTCGTACCAAAGCTTTATACAGTGGCATTATGATACTTTCTCTTTTATTTCCTATTCCTTTCACAAGAATGCCTAGAATTTGGTTTGCCTGTTTCATTTGCCATTTTATTGCCCATTCACTTATTTGTGCATTTTTTTTACTTCCAGTTCCTATTTTTTTATTTTCTCTCCTGGAAAGTCGACAGCCGGTCCTTCCTGTATTTCCATCCTGCCTTTTCAATTTTCTGACCCAGTATACTGATCAGTAATCAAAACATCAATACCAGAAGTTATTGACTTTTCAGGTTTCCGGTTACGCAATTGGTGCTCAGGTAATCCATCAAGTAGCTGAAGAGGTACCCAAAAATGTGGGTATTACCCTTGAGTACTAAATTTAGTACCATGTCAGTTCTAGTAAGATCTCAACTTGTTGCTGAATTTGATTTGTTCTTTCCAGTGACTTACATATTGGTATTATAGTTGCTGGTATATTAGTTATGTACAATTACAAAAAATTAAAGTGAAAAAATGTGAAATCATAAATATTACGATTGTTACAGTGGTACTTGGTAGATTTATATAGTAGACCTAAACAAATGTGTTTGACATTTTAAATGTGGATTATATTGTAATATAGATTATATTTCCTCCCTGTAAAAGATATTTTTTTCATCACTGCTATCCCCCCAAAAGCTTTTTCAAAATGGAATATATACACATATACATTTATGCAAGTTACCAACAGTCTACTTTCACAGGGTGGGAGCAAGAGAAACCCAGCCACCATTTCTTCTGCTGGAGCCTCCTGGGGGCTGTGGGAGTAGGAGGACATGCCTTCACCACTATTACAGCTGCCCAAACCTGCCAGACCACCTGGGAACCAGAGCTTTGATGGGTGGAGGAGGAGGAGTTGGGGGAAGCTGCATTGTCCCATCCCTGTGACTGGGGGAGGCCACTATCAATGCAATATGTCTTGTGACTGTCAGCGATATGAACATTTTGGTATGCAGCTCTTGTGCATGGGAACTTTACCCATCTCTGACATATGAACATAAAATCAATAATAAGTTTAACATATCTTTACATTACTATCTTACATAATACAAATTCAGTATATAAATTATAGTTTTGTTTTCCATTATGGAATTCAACTGGGAATGTTTCATAATACAGACCCTGTCTCCAAAATGATCCATTTCCATTTTCTTTTCAGGCTTCGCTACACTTTTACACCTTTTTTCCTTCTCCCTCTTTTTTCCTTCCTTATTCAATAATCTCCAAACACCCCCAAAGAATCCCACCCCTCCCCCAAACACACAGCTCTGTAAGGGCAAGCATCCCATCCCTAGACAATTCCAAACTTTCCCCCCAGCTCAATAATAATAATAATAATAATAATAATAATAATTAATAAAGTTTATTAAGTCTTCTCCAAAGGTCGTGACTAATTGAAAATATCTAAAGATGCACATCATTTAAATACACGAATAGACTCATTCACAGTAATTAAAAACAAAAATCTAACAATAAGAACATGTACAACATGTAGAAGAATGAATAATAAAATCGAAAAAGTATGTTAAACAGAAGGACAGCTTCTTTTCATTAAGGCCATTGCAATATTTTCAAGAGCATGAATCAGAATGGGATTGTTTGTAGAAAGTAAAAAAGAAAGGAGCTGTTGAGAAGACCAGTAAAATCTATTTTGGAGGAAGGGAGCCAGAAATTTAAGTCGAAGTTCCTCTGTAAAGGGACAGAAAAATAGCATATGGACGAGATCTTCAATTTGATTAAGTGGGCAGCTACAAACTCTAGAGGAATGAGGAAGGCCCTTCATCCTGGCATCCAGCACCCGAGAGGGAATTAGATCAAACCTGAGAAGGGTAAATACCCTTCTCAGGTGTGGGTTGTCCAAAACAGTAAGATAAGATTCTCTCCCCCAGCTCTATAGAACTAAATTCCTCCAGTGCCAGATAATTCCAGCCCAACTAATTCCCTGGTGGGTGGAGCTAGTAGGCAGAGGTCCTTTTCACATGGTCCATGGCGCGGGGGTCGGAATAAGTGTTTGTGCCAGTCCGTGTGCGGTGGGTGGAGGAAGGGTGAAGACGGGCACACACCAACCCCCACCTACATCTGCCCATCACTGCCATTTTCGCCAGTTGCTCTGTGTCTAGGTGATGGGTGGAGGTGGGTGTGCATGCATATTTGTGGGAGCATGCATGCACACCCACCTACCCTCCACAGATTTTATACGAGACTCACCCATACATGAACACCCAGATTTCTGGATGTTTATGCATTAGGGATGTGCGAACACAGTTCGGAGTTCGCCCTGAACTCAGGCAGTTCAGACGTCCAACTGGACGGCCGAACCGAATGCAGAAGCAGCCAAACAGTTCGGCCGCGTTCAGGTGGATTCGGGCTGGAAAACCTGGCTGGCAGGCCTGGGGGGGGGTGGAGCAGCTGAGGAGCAGACTTCCTGGCCCCAGAGGTGGAGAGAGGCTTGGACTAGCAGCCAGCCTGCCTGCCCAGTCACCATCCCTCTTTTCCTCAGACCACTGGCTTGGCAGTCTGCGATTGGCCACGGGCTAGGCTGCACAGAGCCAATGGAGTTTGTGATAAAGCAGGCGCAGCAAGTAACAAAAGTCATTGCCCTCCCCCCCCTTCCAATTCCTTCTCAGCTAGCCACTGATCCTGTCAACAGGCATTTTCAGAAGTCTCCCTCTCCCAGCAGTTTGTGTTCCTCCCAATCCATTGCTATCCTCTTCCTATTTCACCCATTCTCACACATTTACCTCCATAGTTTCATTTATTCAGATTAGATTAGATAGATTTAGGTGTTGTTTTTAGTTTTTACCCCTCCCTGTGTTCTTTCTCCCTACCCTCCATTGAATCCTTCCCTCCTCCCTGTATATATTGCATCCCTGATTCCCTTCCCCTGTTTTTGGATTTATTTAGAGTAGCATTAGATTGATTTAGGTTTCATTTCAGTTTTGTACCCCTCCCTGTGTTGTTTATTGTGAGCTGTCTGTGTCCCCCCCCCCCCACATCCCTGTTTGTATATATAGAGAGAGATATTAGATTAGATTAGATAGATAGATAGATAGATAGATAGATAGATAGATAGATAGATAGATAGATAGATAGATGTAGGAGTTAGCTTAGTTATAGAGATAGATATAGTATTCCATTCAGTTCCATAGGTTTTACAATAGTATTCCATTCAGTTCCATAGGTTTTACAATAGTTAATACCAGTTAGAGTTAGTGTAGATATATATTATATTCCAAATTTGAATATATGTATATATATATATGTATAATCTTCCTCGGCATTATTTTGGTGAGAGAAATGGAGAAGAGAAGCAGGAGAGGCCGGTCTGATTCCCATAAGGCGGGCAATGGGGCACATGGCAGAGGTGGCAGGGGCCATGCTAGCGGAGTGGCAGGCATCGGCATCAGCCCGAGCCCATCACCACGCCCCAAACTGCACAGGTCTGATTTTGGGAACAGCCTTCAGAGGCTCCCAGCGATGGCATTAGGGGTGTGGTTCGGCATCACCTCCTGCCAGCGTCCTCCACTGCCATGCAGGGCACTGGAAGGTCTGCAGTCCAGGAGGCTGCGGCTGTCTGCTGCGGCTGCAGGAACAGGTGCAAGTGCTTCAGGGTCAGATATTCATCATGGGCCACCAATGTCCCCCATTATTGATGTGATCCCCAGCAGTCCAGGGCTGGTGGATCCCACCCCGGCTGCCAGAGGCAGGGCCCGATCCCTGGGCAATGGCAGCAGGGAGAGGAGCAGCAGTAGGAGCAGCACCTATAGGGGACACAGAGAGTGACAGCAGCATGGGCAGTCGATCAGCCTCAGGGTCCCAGTATTCCCCTTCGCGGGACATATCTCAGATTGGGGACAGCGAGGCAGATACTTCTACTGTGATGGAGATGTCTGGTGCTGAGGTGATGGCGATGTTCTGCCCCTCCCATCAGCGCTGTCAGTGGTGTGTCACCCGGTGCGGTCCAGAAGAGGTTGTTGAGATCTGGCGAGTAGGATGCAAGCCTGCAACGCCCGGCCAAGTAGGGGGGCCAGCCACCAAGCTCTTGGCTGGGACTCTGCCGCTGCTCCACCAATGCAAGCCATGCCAGCCATCAAGCCCTGGCCGGGCCTCTGCCACTCCACCAATGCCAGCCAGTCTGCAATGCCCAGCCAAGGATGGGTGACAGCCGCAGTTACTGTGCCCTCGCAATCCAATGTCCACTGCTGCTGTGCCATGGATACTGTGGCCTGGCAATCTATTTCCTGCTGCTGCTGAGGCTGCCACTGTTGTGCCACAGATACTGTGCCCTGGCAATCGAATGTCCACTGCTCCTGCCTCTGCTGATGCCTCCTCTGCTGTGCCACAGGCTCTGTGTCCTGGCAATCCAAAGTCTGCTTCTGGTATGCACGTCAGTCATTTGCTCCTCACTCTTGTAGACGGGCATAGCTCGGATGAGTGCACCGGCGGCCTGCAATGCCCGGCCAAGTAGGGGTGCCAGGCCAGCCACCAAGCCCCAAGCCTTCCCAGCCTCTGCTGCTGCTGCTGGGTCTCAGATGGCCAGCCATGCCAACATGGGCACCCCCAGGGACCAAGCGCCGAGCCTTCCTGCCCGGGCATCCTGGGGTGCCAAGCTAAGTTTTGGGGGGAACCCAAACTAAGTTTTGGGGCCAAATGGCCAAACATCCGGACCCTGTTCTGTTCACACATCCCTATTATACATGGGTGCTGCCCGTGTAAAAAGGCCCAGAGAGTAGGTTGCCCATCCAAATACTTTTGCTGTGTATACTGTAACCACAAACAAGGAAAATTCTTGGTCACAAAAGTATATTTTTCCTAGAATCTTATTAAAATACTAGAAGTTACCATGTGACAGTAATTTTTTAAATGATAAAGATACCAGTTACAAAATTTACATTTTCTCTGACAAGATATCAAAAAAGGTGGAGATGCTGGTATCTTGATATTCGAGAAAAATACTGCCCAGCACTATGATTGACATGTAAAGTAGCATCCGTTCTGGTGGTTCAGGATCACTGGATGAAATTTAGAGCCCTTCTAGATCAAAGACCTGACCCTTCCTTTGGCTGAGTTTATGGTGAAAGCAGAGCTCTCTGTACTGCTCTAGTTTTCACATACTGCCCAGGGAGAACTCATGGTGAATGTCATATTTTGAGCATCTTCCAAAAGTATTTTCACTTTGGAAATGGAAATAATGTGCTTCTTTTCCCTATGTTTCTTTCATTATAAAAGGTAGAATAGTTTTTTTAAGACTATGAATTCTATCAGGGGGAAAAAAATAGATCCTAAAGGCATCAAGCTATTTTAATCTTTGTAAACAAACCCTTCCTGGGGCTCTGCTGTAGGTTTACTCATCTGTTTTACCATGATTTGAATAGGCTGAGTGGACCTTCTTTGTTTTAGAATTCTGTTCACTGGTAGTTGTGCCAATAATTTGCATTTGCAGACTATTTGGGGGGACACATCAGTGTCAGTGGATTCAAATCTGCCATGAAAATTAAGATTCATCTTAATTTCCTCTAGCAAGTTTGGTTTTTAGGGTTAAATGTGTCCAGTGTTTCAAATTCCACGTAGCTGAAAACAGGTATTTAAACTGTCATGTAGGTTTTTTTCTGCTTAGCACAATTACAGCAATCAAAGCATTTGAGGCAGCAACAGCATGACTTCCTCTGTGCTGTGTACCATTGATGACAAGTTTGGGGAAGTGGAAGAATGCAGAGCTTTATAATAAACTAGAAGGGTTCTCCCCACCCCCAGTCATTTTCTTAACATTTTCTGCAAATGCACACATATGACTATGAATATATATGCATATACTTCATATCCATATGTGTGTAGAATATAAATTATAAAGTGTGAAATGCTGGAAATATATATACTCCCAAGGCACTGTATAGGAAACCTGCCACTTTTTGCGATGTGTACAATGCTAGATGAATTATAGGAATTATACAGTGCTCAAAGATTTAAAGGCATAGAGTGAAATGTAGGAAATGTATACCTTACATAGGGTGAAAACAGACATGACGCTAACCACCCTTTAACCACTCTTGGTGGTTATTTATGCATGTTGCAGGGCTGTATTGGTGCCCTATGCAGCCCTGAAACATGCATAAATAACCACCAAGGGTGGTTAAAGGGTGGTTAGCGTCATGTCTGTTTCCACCCATTGTCACTCTGAAGAAATCCTGCTAATGGGTACATCAACATTATATACTTGTGATAGGGAACCTTTTCTTTCCCATGGACCACTTGAAATTAGTACAAACTCCATGGGATGGATAGGAGTTTAGGGCAGGTCTGCCTTGGTGTGTGCCCAGGAAAGAAGGGGAGAGTCTGTGCTTTGGATCCATTCCCGATCATTGAGCTACATATCTTCAACTTCATCTAGTGAGAAAGCTGCCACCTTTTCTCTCTTATTCGGACTTGGTCACCGTCATCCATGCCTTCATATCCTTGAGGCTAGACTTGCATTGCGGTCTACATGGGGCTGCACTTGATGACTGTTAGGAAGCTGCAGAACACGGTAGCCTGCCTTCTGTCGGAGGATGGGTCAATAGAACCACATTACACCAGGGCTCTGGAGTCTGCACTGGCTGCCAGTAGCTTTCCAGGCACAATTCAAGGTGCTTGTTTTGACCTATAAAGTCCTAAATGGCTTGGGCCTCAGGTACGTGAAAGGCCTCCTCTTCCCTTATATTCTGTCATGGCCTCTGAGGTCAGCCTAGAGTTCCTTCTTGTGATTACCAACTACCCGTGAAGTTCGTACAATGAGGGCATGGAGAGAGGCATTCTCAGTGACTGCTCCACACTTATGGAACTCCCTTCCTTTGGAGATCCACCTAAGCTTAGGCCTGTTAACCTTTCGGACGTGGTGTAAGACCTTTTTGTTTGGCCAGGAGTTGTATGGCTGGGATAGGGTTGGGTGAGATGGAGTAGAGAGGCTAGGGAGAGAGTTGGTGGGTGGGGTTTAGGGTTTCTTTTAATTGTTTTAAATGTTTTTCATGTGTATTCTGTGTTTATGTATTTTATATATTTTTGTATGCTGCCCTGCGCCTTTGAGAAAAGAGTGGGATAAAAATTGAATTCTTCATCGTCAATCATCATCTCCGCTTTCTTCCCCCTGAGTTCACTTTATGAGGGCTTGAAAATAGGGACTAGATCCATCGGTAAGGACTGGATTTTGAAAACGTCCAAGTGGGATACCCCATGTTCCACACCCAATTTGCATTAATACCTATACATTAATGTAAATTATATTATATATGCACAAAGTAGCCTATTACCTAACTTTGAAGCCTGGGAATAAAAATTAATTAAAAGAATGGACAAGAAGTACATCAGTCTCTCACACGCATAGTGATAAACATATAGGAACACCACACACACACAGTGTGAGTTTGTGGGAATGTGTGAGAAACACACTCACAGGTATCGTCTCAGTCTCTCACACATATTGATAAACACCCTCTGGGTGTTAGCAGAAGTGACAGTGGAGCGCCGTCATCATAGCCTGACCCATGTCAGGAACCCACCGCCAACACAGTCCCGACTGGGTTGGGTGGCACAACAAACATGCTGGTGGCCAGGCCACCAGGGAGGTCAGGGAGCCGCATTAATGTGAATCCTACTCTTACAGTGACAGTTGTTATGGTTGTGCAAAATTGGAAATGTGGAACTACCTGTTGGTATTACAATCATCGGAGAGCAGGTGTGGAAACCAGCAAACTAGGGAGACACTGGGGAAGGTGCTGGCGGGGGCGGTCAACGCCTCTCTTCAGGCGTGTTTGAAGGAGGCTGTAGTTCGCCCTGTCCTCTAGGGATGGGCGAACGCGGTTTGGAAGTTTGGAGTTCGGCCTGAACTCAGCCTGTTTGGACGACCGAACTCGAACCCGAACGCGAACATACCGAACAAACCGAACACCCAACGGCGAAATGGCCGAGCAGTTCGGTCAGTTCGGATTGCGTTTGGGTGAGTTCGGGTGGCAAAAAAAGGTTCACTGGAAGGTCAAACATGACAGGGAAGTGTCAGTCACTGAGGAGCAGACTTCCAGGCACCAGGGGTGGAGAGGCTTGCAAGAAACGAAACTAATTTTCTACCTCCCCCCTTCCCAGCACCTTCTGAGCTAGTCACTGTTCCTGAACAGCAGGCGTTGAGTAGGATTTTTAGATTGCTTTAAGTTTCATTTCAGTTTTGTACTGAAATGAAACTTAAACCATAAACTGAAACCTTGTGTTATGCA
>QEPC01012510.1:2325129-2379955 GCA_003113815.1 Sphenodon punctatus
GATAGATAGATAGATAGATAGATAGATAGATAGATAGATAGATAGATAGATAGATAGATAGATAGTAGAGAGTTGTAGGAGTTAGCTTAGTGATAGAGATAGCGTTAGTGATTTAGTTTTAGTGTTTGTAGGAGTAGGTCTGTGGGTGGAGTGGAAGAGACCGGGCTCGTGAGTGCTTGGAGTGCCGTGTGCTAGGAGCACTGGTAGCCGCTGCTGCTGTAGCTCCGTTTATCATTGAGAGGCAGCAGTGTCAAGTGGTGTAATACTGAGAGCGGAGGCTACCTGGGGCCAATTCATCTTTGAACTTGGCGGCCATGAAGTCCTCTAAACGTCCACGAGCGGAAGCAGCCATTGTTTCTCCCCCCTGGATAAGCAATATAAGCAATGGAGAATGGAGAGTTTTTTGGAGGGGCCTTTTATTATTTCATCTCCAGCACCTTCAGGTCGGCTGTCAGACCTTCCTTTGGCAAATCGTTATTCAGCTTTGTCTGCATCCTGTACCCTGTTGGGGGATAACTCTGGTCGTGTGTTGTCCCCCCTAGGCTCACAGGCGATTCCCTCAAATCTGCTGTACGCGTGCCGCCGCCTAGTCGGCAGGGAGTTTTAGAGGAAGCAGGCTTTGTTAGTTTTTTATCTAAACACATGACTTTGACCACTGAAACAATGCAGTTTATGTTCGCTCAACTTAACCAGCTTAATGAAAAAGTCGAGACTCTGACCTTAGTTATTAACCAGAATGCTAGGCTCACTGAGGATAAAGGATTACATCCCGAACATTCCAAAGCTGTGATGCAATTTGGTACTGACAAGGTCACTGTTCCCTATATGAATGAGCTAAGTAAAAGGGACTCTCCAGTTGTATGTTCTACTAATGATCCGGAGCCCTTTGTCCCGGCTGTCCTAGGGGAAGCTAAGATCCTCCCTGGTAGGGGTAACGATCTTGGTCTTGTGGGTTGGGAGGGGTTTGTACCCTTTAGGGCCTCCCCATGTAATTTGATTTTTTCTATTTATCCCTTGGGTTCTGGGTTATTTCCCCTCTGGAGTACTCCGCTTGATGTGGCCGAACATCTGCGGTATTTATTAAATGAACCTATCACTAGACACAATATAATCTCGGTAGATATTATTTTTAGTTGTCATGATCGTCGTATGGTTAATGTTTATGTTTGATTCCTTCATTTGGGTCGCATTGATCTTCGAAGGTCGCCCAGTACTTAATAGCAATGCGATCTATGTGGCTAGGGCTTTCCAGAGGGATTCTGAGCTTTCTTTTGTGCCCAAGGGAGACCTTTGTCATAAGGAATTGAAGGAGGGATCTCAAACCCCCAGAGGCAGAGATTTTCAGGTTGACAAAGGAGTCAGTAAAGTTGCCCTTGTTCAGAAGAAACACTTTCCTCCTGGGCGGCCTCAGGGGCAGGAGGCTGATAGGATTGGAGGAAGAGATTCCCTGGCTCCCCTTCGGGGTGGGCCAAGGAAGTCTGCTCGGCTCGTTAATAAAGAGGGGAAATATCTCAGAGTGAATTCCCACCCTTCCTTAGGGAATGGGGAAGTGCACTCGTGCCCTTTAGCTGGAGCGGATCGGGGCGCAGTGGGGGGAAGTATGGAGGCTGATCCCCCGACAACCAAGGAGGTTCCTCTTGGGCCGGTTGGGCTGGAAATTGTTCATCCTGCTCCTTTATTACAGCAGTTTCCGGAGGGCCAAAAAGCCCTATTAGAACAGTTTGGAACCTTATCTAAAAACTTAGGGGATTTTACAAGGTTAAAATCTCCTAATTTCCCCCCATATCCAGGTAAAAGCTGCCGGTTAGTGGCATCTAGGAGGGAGGTATTGTCCCTGCTAACTTTGACCAAACCCTCAGCTGAGATGACGGAGGGGGCCAGACCTAAGACCTTTAGAGCCTCCTCCCCTTGCCTCATGGATCTTGGGGGAGGTGAAGGGTGTGGTCCTCTTGGAGCTGCAGCCAGTCTTGATGGGTCCTTTTCCCCTATTGGCTTGGTGGGGGATGAGGGTTTTACAGAGAGGCGAGACGCAGGGGAGGGAGAACTTCTTGCTCTTTCTATAATAGATCTGGAATCTAACTCTCGACCATCTGTTCCCCCCCCTTTGAGGACTTCTGGGACTCAGGGGGAGGGCGCTGATGGTGGCGTTCATCCATTCATAGAGGAATGACAGTACAGGGAGGGTCCTGAGGCCCTTAGGTTTCTCAGTTGGAACATCGCAGGATGGAAGGCCCGCTGCCATGATGTTGATTTATTTTCGTTTTTTGTCTCATTTTAGCCTTATCCTTTTACAGGAAACCTGGTTGTTAGAGGACTTTTCGTGTCGGGGTTTCATAGTGTTTAGTTTGAAGGCTCAAGCCCCTGTTACTGCCGGTAGGCCTAGTGGAGGTTTGGTTCTGCTTGTTTCATCCACTCTGGATGTACAGGTGTCATTATGTGATTCTATCGGAGCCTATTTTGCTATATACTATTGTATGTTTCCATCTGGGTTAGAGGTGGTGTTGGGGAATGCTTATTTGCCACCCCCCACCTCCCTGTTTTTTACGATAGATATTTGTGTTGGAATTAGTCAAATATTGTCCTGGGTTTGTGATTCCTACCTGGGGACCTGGTTAATAATAGGAGGAGATTTTAACATCAGGTTGGGGGCTGTATCCCCCGATCAGGCTCCCATTAGACTTGATGATCAAGAATACCCGGAGTACCGATGCTTTTCTAAGGATATTGTGGTGAGCCAGGGAGCAGGTCGTTTGGAAGGACTTTTGGAGGATTGGGGCCTTTTGGTGGCGAACGGACGTTTCAGGGGAGACCCAGAGGGGGATTTTACTTTTCATTCACCCCAAGGTTCTAGTATTATAGATTATTTTTTGGTGTCTGAATTGTTTTTTCAGAATATATTTGATTTTTCTGTGATCCCTAGATTTGAAACTAATCATTTGCCCATATTCTTGTCCATCCTTGATCCCCAGGCGACCCTGGGACAGAGGTTGGGGCAGGAAAAGGAGGTCACCGTGTTGGCCCGTGTCAAATGGTCAGAGGAACTTAGAGCAGGTTTTGAGGAGTTTATTGGAAGGGATGAGGTGATGGAGTGTGTGGATAGGATTAAGGCTGGGGGGGGGGACATTAGGCAGCTTTTGAGGGCCTTATTGCCCCTTTGCTCCCCCTGATTGCAGGGGAAAAAACTATTGTCTCCTCTAGGCCCAAAATGTTTTCCTGGTTTGATCATGAATGTCGGGACGTGAGTGCAAAACTGAGACGTCTAGTAAAACGTGTCAAGAAGGATTCCTCTTGGCCAGTTAGGATGGCCTTACAGTCCCTGAGGAGGGATTATAGATGCTTGATCTCCTCTAAGAAATTGGCAGTGCAAAAGAAGGGGTGGGAAGGACTGCAGAGGGCTGCGTTACAAAATAACCACAAGGCTTTCTGGGACCTTATTTGCATGGGTAGACCACAAAGGCAGGTGGTTCGTATTTCCCCTGCAGTATGGGCCGATTTTTATTCATCTATATACTCTGGCCCATCTGCGCGGGTGATTCGTCAATCCCGTGCTGACTACTTACCAGCTTGGCCCTCGGTGTCTAGGGAGGAGGTAATTGTGTTTATCTCTAAACTTCGAGCCAGGAAGGCCCCGGGAGAAGATTTTATCCCCCCAGAATTGTTGAAGTGTCAGCCAGATTGGTGGGCTGATTTATTGGCTCCCCTTTTTCCCCGCTATCAACGAGGACGGGGAGATGCCGAGGGCATGGCTTGGGGGAATTATAGTACCAATTTTTAAGAAAGGGGATTCCTCCTCGCCTGAGAACTATCGCCCCATTTGCCTGCTAAGCGTAGTGGGGAAACTTTACGCCAGGTTTTTGCTGGAAAAGGTGCAGCTCTGGCTAAGTGAGTCGGGACACCTGGTGCCAGAACAAATAGGGTTCCAAGGGGGGAAATCTACGTTGGATCAGATAGCTACCCTGTTCTTGCTAACTGGGAGGTATGTGATTCGTCAAGGCAAGTTCTTTTTGGGGTTTATAGATCTGAGTATGGCATTTGACTCTGTCAATAGAGAGAGATTATGGATTAAATTAAGGAATACGTCTATGGACCCCCGCCTGATCTTTCTCTTGATAAAAGTCCATACTAATAACTCGATTAGAGACCGCTCTGGTGATCACTTATTAACAGAGGCAATCCCAGTTCTCCGGGGGGTGAGGCAGGGTTGCTTGTTGGCCCCAATACTGTTCAACTTGTTCCTCAATGATATGATTCCCTTCTTGAAGGAGATTGATACGCACGCCCCAAGGATCGGCGCCAGGAGGGTTCCGGCCCTCCTGTATGCCGATGATACAGTCCTACTATATCAGACCTTGGTAGGATTGAGGAGGGCATTGCATGGTTTTGGAGAATATTGTGTAAGGGAAGGCCTGCGAATTAATTATAATAAGTCTAAGATCATGGTAATGGGGAAGCATGACCCTCGAAAGTGTCATCAGTGGAGGATTGGTTCCAACTTAGTTGAACAAGTTAAAACTTATAAGTATTGGGGGGTTATTTTTGCCTCCTCTTTGAGTTGGGTCCCTCATATGGAGGCTGTTAAATTGCAAGCTAGGAGATCTACAGCTGCCATCCTCGGTTACTTCTTTCACCAAGGGGGGAGACTGGTATTGCCGGCCTTATGGCTTTTTAGAGCCAAAGTCATTTCACAATGCTTGTACGCTTTTCTGGTATGGGGTGCAGCCTTTCTTTCTGAGCTAGAAGTTATCCAGAACTATTTGCTTCGAGCAATATTGGGACTTCCTAGGGGCACGCCTCAGGTGCTCCTCCGGCTGGAAACATTTAGCCCAACTATGAGATCAAGGGCAAAATTGTCCTTTCTTAAATATTGGATTAAGGTCTATCTTTTTCCCACCCAAAACAACTCCCTGCTGGCCATGCTGTTGGCCGAAGGGGGTCTTAGCCTCTAGGTTGACCAGGTTGAGTTGGCATTGAACCATTTGGGGTTCTCTAGTGAATCCTTGAGGGGAATTGGTTTATCAGACTCCCTGTCTCTGATTCGGAGGCGCTTGGAAGACCAGGAATTACAGTATGAGACGGCCCTCTTGGCCTCCCAGGAAATTGCACCTGAGTACCCCCTGGCCGATCCCTTGCGTCCAATGGTCAGTTATTTATTTTCCTGGCTTGACCCGGCTTCTAGGTGGGTTTACACTCGTTTTAGGTGTAACTCTTTCCCCTTATCTTTGGTTGAGGGGCATTATAGGGGTATTCCGAAGTATGATAGAATGTGTCAGCTTTGTGAGCTACAGGAACCCGATACTTGTGCTCATCTCTTCTTTTATTGTACGGCCCTGGAGGCACCCAGACGGGAGCTTTTGGGGCAGTACTGTTTAGGTCATCGGAATCCAGATATGCTGCTAAAGATCCTTTCGGATTATAAGGACTCGGCAATGGCTAGATCTGTGGCCAGGTTCTGTCAGTTATATTTGCGGATTAGAGAGGCCCGTATGGGGTCTCCTACTCTATGAGGCAATTGTAACGGGTGGAGTTTAGGGGGGAAGAGGGTTATTACATTTTATTATATAATATTACATTACATTATATTATATTAGGTTATACTATGTTATGTTACGTTATATTATGCTATTTGCTTATTCTCATTAGTGCTCCTGCTATGATATTATGGATTGTATTGGTGAGGTTTTGGTTTGGTTGTATTGTTAAATGCTATTGTTGACATTTGTTTTATATTGTAATAGCTTTGGCTAACAATAAAATTTAATTTGATTTGATTGGAGTAGGTCTGTGTACTTATTAGATAATCCATTTAGTTCATAGCATTTAGAATAGTTAATAGCAGTTAGATTTAGTGTAGATAGATAGATATAATATTAGATTAAAAATAATAATAAAAAAACTCCATATAAAAACCAAAAAACCAAATAAAAAACAAAAGAAAACCATGTAAAACTCAATAAAAAACCAAAAAACCATATAAAAAACAAAAAACCACCCATAACAACATTTCCCGAACGGTCGAACTGAACCACCGAACAGCCTAACCGAACCGTCGAACAGAACGGCCGAACCGAACAGCCGAACCCGAACTCGGCGAACTAGCTGAACTGCCGAACTGAACGTAGCTGAACCGAACAGCCAAACCAAAAGGCCGAAACGAACGCAGCCGAAATGAACGGCCGAACCCGAAGCGCGATCTGTTCGCCCATCCCTACTGTCCTCAAGAAACCATCTCTTGACATTGATGCCCCTGTGAGTTACGGGCCTGTCTCTAACCTCCCCTTTCTAGGGAAGGTTATTGAATGGGTGGTGTCCCATCAGCTACAGGTGCATCTAGACCGCATTGGTTTTCTAGATCCCTTGCAGTCTGGTTTTCGTTCGGGTTATGGCATGGAGGTGGCCTTGGTTGACGACCTTCTCATAGAGCTAGACTGTGACCGTATGACCCTGCTAGTTCTGTTAGATCTGTCAGCGGCTTTTGACACGGTGAACCATGAGATGTTGGTGACCCACCTGCGGAATTTGGCCGGGGCGGGCAGGACCATTTTGCAGTGGTTCCGTTCCTACCTTATGGATAGGTTGCAGCCGGTGGTGCTTGGGATTGTACTTCTACCATGGGGAGGCCTCTTGTGTGGGGTGCCACAGGGTTCCATCTTGTCCCCTCTCTTGTTCAACGTGTATATGAAGTCACTGGGGGAGGTCATCTGCAGCTGGCGGGGGGTAGGGGGGTCCGCTGTCAACAGTACACGAATGATATCCAGCATTGGATATTTTGATATTTGTCTTTTCATCAGACCCAGGTCCTGCTATCTCCTTGCTGTTCTGGTGCTTGATGACTGGGAGACTGGATGAGGCAGAGCTGGTTGAAACTTAATTCCGATAAGACAGAGGTGATGTTGGTTGGTGAGGCCAGTAATCTGAGGGAGGAATTTGCCTCCATTTTCGGGGGTGTCCACCCTCCATTGGTTCCATCTGTGCGGAGCCTGGAGGTGCTCCTGGATCCGCAGCTGCGGCTGGATCTCCAGGTATCAGCTGTGGCCAGGGGTGCCTTTTACCAATTACATCTGGTGAAACGGCTCCACCCATATGTCTCAAACTCCAATCTTGCCACCATCATCCATGTGCTTGTTACCTCGAGGCTAGACTACTGTAATGCGCTCTACATGGAACTGCCTTTGGTGATGGTTCGGAAACTGCAGCTGGTGCAGAATGCAGCAGCCCATCTCCTTACAGGGACAGGCCGCAGGAAGCACATAAGACCAGTGCTCCATGCACTCCACTGACTGCTGATTGTTTTCTGGGCCCAATTCAAAGTGCTGGTTTTGACCTTTAAAATACCACACAGCCTAGACCCTGCTTATCTGAGAGATCGCCTCACTCCCCAGGTTCCGGGGCGGCTCCTACGGTCATCTGGAGATGCCCTCCTGGAGGTCCCATTCTATCGACAGGTCCGGACGGACAGAGGACGTTTTCGGCTGCCACACCATCGCTGTGGAATGCCCTCTTTGTGGAAGTCCACCTCAACCCAGATTTCCTGGCCTTTTGACGTAATTGTAAGACTTGGTTCTTCCACCAGGCATTCGGGGGGGGAGGGCGAAGTGGGTTGAGGGTGTATTATTTTTATTTTATTAACCAGCAGTGTTTTATATTATTTATTTATTTAACTGTTTTGTTACTTTGTAAGCCACTCCAAGTTACCAGAGGCAAGAGGAGCAGGATAGTAAATTAAAGGAAAGAAATCATAATAAATAAATATAAATAATGAAAATTGTGCAAACCTTGTACTCGAGAATGGTAGATCCTGCAATTAGTAACGTCAATGTAGAATGTGCAAATAAAAAATTGCAGAAGATGCGTCTCATGAGATGGGTGCCCACAAAATAAATTATGTGATTTTAAGATCATGGGACAAGAAAATAGTGAGAGACTAGGGGTGTTTTCAGATGTTTTGGCCCCGTACCGAAAACAACGAATCCATCCCCCGCCGGGATGACCCCGTCACGCCATATCAGACGTGCCGGGGGATCCTGGCGGGGAATCTGGGAGAATTCGCCACGGCCCGGGATTCCGCCAGTGATCCCGGGCCGTGGCGCCCGACCAGATGTTATTTTTTTTGGTTCCCACTGGGGATCTCTTTCACCACACTTCCCGGGAGATTCCCCTGGCTAGCCCGGGAAGCGTGGTTGAAATTGACCCCATGCGGGTATTGACCGTGGCAAACATCTGGCGGCCGCCAAACAGACGTTCGAGACACAGTGCCCACAGGTGGGTATTCACTGTGATCTCATAACGTCTGAAATCACTCTTCTTTTACTAGGAGGAGACAGATGGTAGACTCTCAATGGGTATTTTCAGACGTTACAAGATCACAGTCAACCACAGTGAACCACGGTCAATTTCGCTGTGGGGCCAAAGCACCCTGAACGTCTGTTCGGTGACCGCCAGATGTTCACCACAGCTGATTCCCACATGGGGTCAATTTCAACCACGCTTCCCAGGCTCCCCACGCNCACCGTGGTTCACTGTGATCTCGTAACATCTGAAATCACCCTCTCTCTCATGTGAAAGCAGCCTAACTATCAAGAAACAGAATGTCCATTCTAAAGCTGAAACAATGATATGCAGCTAATATTATTTTAATCAAAAATGGTGAATTCACCGTCTCCCGCGCCTCAGTTCAGAAACTCATTCCTTTGAGTTCCCTTCCATGCCCTTTTCTTTCTTTTCCATTTAGGTACTTTCTGGCTCTTTCATTATGTGCCAGCATGTTGTTGGGAGAAGGAGACAGGCATAGAACAATCTTACCAGACACAACAGGGGTAGTAGTGCTGCCTCCTTCCTCTCTGCTCGGCCCCTTCCGCAGATTGGGTGAAGAAGACTCAGAGAAGAAAACAGCAGGGGGTTGGGAGCTGAAAAAGTGATGACACCATGCTAGGGCTGAAATGAGAATCAATTATTTTCTCGCAAGAATCGAGAATACTTATCAAGATCTCGATACAATCTCAATAGTGGTGATCTCGATGAGATCTCATCTAAAAAGAGAAAAGCAACTGCACATGCACAAAATGGCTGTCACAGCTGTTCTGTGTATGTGCAACCCTCTTACAAAATGGTGCCAGCATCATCACCACCTTTTTAGGAAATGACAGCCATTTTGCGCATGTGCATTACTGTTTTTTTCTTTTCCTCTAGATGCCAGATTCTCCTGCATCTTCCCCTGCCAACGAATCAGAAATGTCCCCTCAAGATAGATTTGCCATTGTGGTCCTCCTCCAATCTCAAATTGGACTCTGATTGGTGGCCCCTCCAATCAGAAGTCTCCTTGACTATATAATGTTGGAATATTTAAATTTTAAGTGCTGTTACATCAGACGGTTCGCAAAATGGTATGTCGGTCCGCGAGACTTGGGACAATACATGGGACACACATGGCTCCTGTAAGCAAATTGAGAAAAAAATCTCGACCGAGAATGTATCAAGAACCGAGGGGTTTCTCGATTCTTAAGTCTCACTAAAAACTAGCCAAGAATCGTGATTTTTATCGAGAATTGAGAGGAGATTGAGTTTCAGCCCTAAGTCCATAACACAAAAGTACCGAAAAACTACAAAGAGTAGCTAAAACTCACAGAAGGTACCAGGAAGTCAGAGAAATTGACAGAAAGTGCAGAAAGATTATGTAGGTTGTAAAAAATGGCAAATACCCCACCCCTTGCAATCCTGAAAGCAGTAGAATGTTGAAAAGCATCCCTAGACTTGTAAACGATACCAAACATTCAGCAATATTCCTGGGTTTCCCATTAATTTGGGAATGGCAGATTTTGATTTAGCACTAGTCCATTCTGTGGAGATTGCCAATATTTTGTCTTATTGCAGCATAAATACAAAGACAAATATTGGCATTTTTCACAAATGTGCACAATGTCTATGGCCTCATTGATGCAATGTAACCCTTACCAAAGCATACATTACTCCCTGGTGAACTACTTTTTTTCACCAAGGAGTAATGAGCAGGCTCAGGCTTAGACGAACCTCCAAGGGGAGGGAGTTCCATAATCGTGGGGTACCCACCAAGAACGTCTTTTGTGCATGCCCTTGTAGAAATCTCATGGGCAGGTGGTACCTGAAAGAGGGCGCTCCTGACTGACCACAGTGGCTATGATGGGACATGAGGAAAGAGGTGGTCTTTCAGATACTTTGGGCCCAAGCTGTTCATGCCTCTCTTAGCAAACATTTTGAATTAATAATTAAATGGACAAAGTCTACAGCATGGATTATGATATCTACTAACAAGCAAGAGGCTGAAACTGTAGTTCTGGTAATACTTTGCAGTCACAGAGGACTTCTCCCAAAGCAAAAACCCTTTTTGATTCGGGGCTAGACAATATTGAAATTAAATGAAACGGAACTGGAAATTTTTCATTTCCATAGATATGAAATGAAACTTTTTCAGATGGAACATTTTGTTGAAAACAAACATTACCCACGAGAAAATTTCACTTTCATCAAAACTGCATTTTCCATCAGGAAAACCATTTGTTTGAAATTTCCTGACCAGTCCTGTTTTGAAGAGCTCTTGTTCTGAACTGTGCAATTTGACTTGCTTTAGAAGCAAAATAGGTCATGCTGCCTCACTTGGAAGTTTGAGTTTAATAATTTTAAACCTCCAGGGAGAGTCCCTAACAGATAACCAGTATCTCAAAACATACAGACAATCAAAATTCAGTTGTCCGTGTAAACGGGCACAATCCTATATAGGCTATTAGAGCTGCCTGCACACCAAAAGACTAGTACAAAATTATTTTTTTTAAATATTCTCTCTTAATTCCTGGTATCTGGTTGAATATCTTTTACCATTTTCCCCCTCTCACAAGCATGTAGGAAAGAAACGTGGTCTACTGCACAAAGACCAAGAACCAGAAATACCAAATGTTTATTTTTATTATATAAAGTTATAGGTAAAAAGGATGGAAAGAAAATTATTTATTAAGGAAATAAAATTAGAACTATTATTATTATTATTATTTTATTACATTTTATTTATGCCAGCAATGTGCTGGCACTGAACAATCACTTATTAGAGAGAGGTCCCTGCTCCTACAATCTAGGATGTAAGTGGGCATTGAAAAGCAGTATGTTGCACAATAATATCCTGCCTAAAGGAATACTTTTTCACACCATGCATGATTGGCCTCTGGTTATTTTGACAGCCATTGTTATATTGGGGTACAAACAGGGATTGGATAATTCATAGCGAATATGGACATCAGTAGATGTTAGTCAAGATGACCAAGGGATGCAGCCTTATACTTAGGGTTTCCTTAAACCTCTGACTGCTGGAAGCCCAGAATGAAACAGAGTGGATGGACCACTCCATATATTCCCAATGGCTTCTCATCCACTTTCTCTGAAGCACTTTGTTCTGACTTCTTTCAGACGATACTGGGCTAGATGGATGATTGGCTTCATGAAGTTTGGCGGTTCTTATGTTCTAAAGTGGTAGCAGTTCCCTTATCCTTGTTCAGGATTTTTTTTAAAGCTAGTCTTGACAATTCACTTGGAAACATGCTGTAAGGAACAATCCTGCACTTGGGGGGCGGGGGAGGGACTACATGATATAGTAGGCATTTTCCATTTTCAGTTTCTGTAATTAGAAGAATGAAGAGACAGAGCTGAAATAACTCAATTGTGTTGCCTGACATTTCTGACACTATAGTGTTTAGAACTCTTAATAATTGCTTTTCAAAATCAGCCCTTGTTCATTTAATCTCCATCTTATCCTTTGATTAGCAAACAGAACAAATTCTATAAGGGAGCCTTTAAATACATTTTAATAGATGCCCACAATTTAGGTTCTGCAGATTATTCTTTTTACAATAAAACCTTCTGGTGTACTTAATCCATAACTACTAGGCAATTTGTTAATTGCTGTGTGTACAGAGTTTTCATTAGTAATATACTTCTTTCCAACAGAGATAGTATTTGGGGGAAAATTCAGACTAGCAGTTACATTGGCCAGTTTGATACTCAGGATTCGTTAATACTGCTGCTATAGTGGCACACAAATAGTGGGTGTTTTTAAATAAGAAATGCTGGGGGGTGTGTGTCTGTGGCCGCCGAGCGGCATAGCTGCGGATCAGTCACTCAGGTGGGATGCGTGGGGAGGGATTCTAGCGGGCAGCTCCCAGCATGGCTACCGTGACAGCTGACTTGCATTCCCCCTGTCACGGACCATGGGGAGGGGAAAGCCCGCTGGACTGGCCTTTGAAATTGACATGTTCCGGGCATGAGCGCTGGGGAACTGGGTTCTGCTACTACTTATCATTTGTATAGCACTATTAGTATGCAGCGCTATAGAAACAGTGCTCGCGGCAAGTTCCTGCGACTTGCAAAGACTGTGTCCCCTCCCCAAAATGCCTATGAGTGGGTGGTGTCTTGAGAAGGGTATTGACATGGGTTAGGAAGAGTTTGTAGCAAAGTGGGGAGAATAGGGAGTTCTGCTCCCCTATTTTAGATTATTATTATTTTTTTAAAGAAAACTGAAGTAGTTTACCAAAAAAGGAGTAATGAGAAAATATTATCTGTCCCATAAAATAGTCTTCATTTTTGGCCTTTTTTACACGGACGGGGGTGGGTGAGGGGATGGGTGTTTTGGTGTGGTGGGTGGAGGTGTGCGTGTGTCCCTTTACACGGACACGCCCACCTCCACCCACGGAGACTCCGCTTTTTCAGAGGGTTCCGTGGGTGGAGGTGGGTGGGTGATGGGTGGAGGTAGGTGTTGCGCGGAAGCGCGCACGCACCCCCACCCATCCCACTCAGTGTTCACACAGACGAACACCGAGCAGACCCACACCCCACCGTCAGCTGTTTATATGGACGCCCCCCCCCCCCGCCCAAACACAGAGCGAGGGGACGGGGGCGTCCATGGCCATTGTTTCTTAGGCATGAGTTCTCTTTCCAGTGACTGTCTTTCTGGAATCCTCTAGCGCAGGGGTAGAGAACCTTTTCCCTCCTGGGTTCCACTTTGAATATTAGTACAAATTCTGTGAGCCAGAAGTTGGCGGAAGAGATGCTTAAAGGGTTTGCTCAGGAAAAGGAGGGTCCAAATCATGAATCTGTGCCATGGATCTGAGCTGAGTCTTTCAGTGCTTGAGGGTAGCAACTGGCTCCAGAGGATAGATCTAGGAATTAGACAGGGAACATGTAAAAACTTACCACAGGGCACATTTGGCCCCTGGGTCAAAGGTTTCCCACCCCTGCTCTAATAGAAATATGTGCCATGTCACCCTTTCCAGCCACACTGCAGACACCTGCCACACACACTATAAATGATCTACAATGACTATGTATAAGAGAGACTTTGGATTAATTACATTCCAAGAGCCCCTTAATGACTAGCTGCTGGCCTTGTCTGGTGAAAGATATACTTGTGATTAAGCAGGAATTCTTTTGGTCAACACTGCAGCTAACCAAAGTTGTAATATGGATCTTTCTTCACTATTTTAAACTATAGTTCATCCACCCTTCAACATGTGATATCAGTTCACATTATAAATGGTAGGAAACAAAATAAACAATACAAAGTACCCTAACAATCAGGTGAAGCTCAAAGTCTGATTTTTTAATTTTTTTTAAAAATGGGGCATGCACAATGCATATTGAAATTCAATAGGAGCTGTGACTGCAGTGCTGTGTCACTTAATCCTTTTGCTGCTCAGTTCCTTATCTGTAAAATCAAGATAAGAACATTTCTCCCTCAGGGGAAATGTGAAGCTAAGCACTTGGGAGCTGCTCAAATACTGATGGGTAGACAAAGTGGTTTGAATTATACCTTTTATTGGACCAACTGTTGTTGGTGGAAATAAGGAAGCTTTCGGGCCACACAGTGCCCATCCTCAGGTAATGTACCTAGAGAGAAAAACTACTAACCTAAATCACCATCCACAATATTCCCGAAAGGTTTAAATGGTAAAAAAAATAAGGGTACTGACTCTTTCCTTTGTGTAGGATAGTAAAATTAGCCTACCATTTACCTTTTAATTTCATGTTTGTTTTTTAAGAGATTGGTTTCTTGTAAGGCAAGCAAGGCATAAATTTATTTTAAATAAGAAAGAACTCTCATTCTCCTTACCAGGGTGTTCATCCCACTGACATTTAATAAAACATATTTATAATTTATACTTGTAGTTGTAAAGTAAATTGTCTTTCATAATGTCATAAAACCAGAGTAGAATTCCAAAGCCTATAAACTGGCTGTTAGAAAATGTGTATACTTCCTGAGTAAGGAAGAAACAGCGTTGATATCTAAGGACACCTGCAACAGAAGGAATAAGTAGTTTAAGGAAATAAATGAAGGGAAGCCAGATAAGAAAGTGAAAGGGGGGGGGGGGGAAATCCATAAAACAGTAAACAAAAGTTAATCATAATAGCTTACAGGTAAACCATTCTGTTAAGTCCTTCATAACCGAATAGGAAGTAAAAGAATCAGAGAGACATAAATTATCATCAGATATCTATTAACAGAAACCTTACGAAGATTGCATTTAATTGAGTAAACTACTTAGAACAATGTTATCAATTCAAGCACAGGAGAAAATAACATGAAATGCTACAAAACAGATAAGCAACATACAGTAATAGTTATGAGCAGAAGGAAGAGAATGTCCATTAGCATTTTCACTTATTCAATTTAATGAAATAAGATTCTGTAAAAGACCTATAACTAAACTTAGCCATTTTATTCTCACTGAATAACACATTTCTTATTAACACTTCGCTTGTAGTAACTACAGGTTTTGAACAACTCTGCAGTGGTTTCCAGATTCCAGGCAGGGACCCTGGCCTAATACAAGTTTAGAGAGCTTCCTCTATCCAAACCATGCCTCCAGCACACATGATTTCCCCTTCCACTTCTTAAAACTACCTTCTTCAGGAACAGGAAGTCCAGTGAAACTATGAGGTGCTGGAGGGGGCAGGGCTTGAAGTCAGGTTCCTTCTGGCTGAAGGCAGGCTCCTTAGTGCTCTCTGCCACCTGGACTACTAGGTGTTTGCCTGGAGCTGTGTCCTGGTGCTCACTCATCCCCGCTGTCTCCCTGATTGGTTGAGTTCTCCATGTTTCCCTGTTGTCTTCCCGTATTGTCTCTCTGTCACTTGGGACCAACATGGCAACCACACTCTATCTCTGGATTGCAATGGAAGATATTGAAATTCTCTGCATAAAATGGAATCTTCATTACATTTGCTCAGTTTATATAGTTCTACTGGCTATGCTACATGCCTGAGGAAGGGCCCTTTGTGAGGAACATTTCAACTCCTCCAATACTTACTTGTCGGCGCACCCCCCAAGGAAGACACGACTCAATAAGTGGAATTTAAAATGGCCACACTCTTTATTCGGATTGAAAGAATTCTGATATCCGAATCGTAATGGTGGGGGCAATTCGCTCCGTTGAATTGGGTCCAGCACCCATAATTAACATATAACTAATAATGCGAGGATTGGCCTGATATCCCATCGGGTGCCAATCCCCTTAACTTTAAACGTCTCCCCTTCCGGCTACAAAGATCATGGGAAGGGGACAAGAGCCCATGTGGGCCCGGGAAGGAGGGTAGTGCCCTCAAGCCGGGGACAGTACATGTCCCTACAGCCTTCGCGGTCACTTCTCCCAAAGGGTTGACTCCGCCGCTTGCCATACCCTGCTATTGCGGCTGGGCTTCCTTCATCTCTTATGGAGGTGCCCAATCAAATATCTACCCTACCTAACTTTGGTGCTGGACCCCTGCAGAGTGCGACAAATCAACCAGGCAGCAATTAACTATCTTATATGAATAATTCAATTTGCCAATTGTGCCCCCAACACTATGAGGAAGGCAAAAAAACGAACAACCACAAAATCAATGGGCCAAATAAGTTGTTTGCCAAAAATTCCTTCCTGGTCCTACTAAGTGACCGCTCAGCCACAGTGTTGCATGGGCGGGTGGGAGGGTGCTGCCTTTCATGCCGCCACCTCCGTTCTGAGGAGACGCGCAGCCGACTTTAGTTTCTCTTCACCGCCCCTTTCGGGCGGCGACCCAGTCAGGCGCCTGACCGGCGCTTCACCCAGCGAGGGTTGCCTAGCCACCCTGGCCGGGTCAGTCTTCATTTCCCGCCATGTGGGCATTTTCCTTTCCACCCTCTCCCCTACTGCAGGGTCATATACTCCTGCCGGGAGGGGGTGCACACATCCGGCTGTTGCAAGAGGAGTGGAGGGGATGGGAAACCCCTCTGAAACCCCCCTCAATCATCCATGTAGTGCCCCCCTTTCTCGCTGGGAGAGGGGCGCGACAAATTGCCTTTGCAGGCAGGATGCCCACAAAGGAGCAATTGTCAGCGCACCCCCCAAGGAAGACACGACTCAATAAGTGGATTTTAAAATGGCCGCACTCTTTATTCAGATTGAAAGAATTCTGATATCTGAATCGCAATGGTGGAGGCAATTCGCTTCGTTGAATTGGGTCCATCACCCATAATTAACATATAATTAACAACTCGAGATTGGCCCGATATCCCATCGGGTGCCAATCCCCCTTAACTTTAAACGTCTCCCCTTCCAGCTACAAAGATCATGGGAAGGGGACAAGAGCCCATGTGAGCCCAGGAAGGAGGATAGTGCCCTCAAGCCGGGGACAGTACATGTCCCTACGGCCTTCGCGGTCACTTCTCCCAAGGGGTTGACTCCACCGCTTGCCATACCCTGCTATTGCAGATGGGCTCCCCTAATCTCTTATGGAGATGCCCAATCAAATATCTACCCTACCTAACTTTGGTGCTGGACCCCTGCCACATAGGGACTGCCAAGACTCCTTTGGACAGTCCCGACCCCCCCCATACCAACCCTACTATAACCTCTCTCAACTTTTCCCTTAACGCCGCCAAGTACCATTCGTTCCCAGTGGGGGACAAATTGACACCATAATCAATCTCTATACAAGTCTACCCTCCTATGCGTGATGGCTTGATGCGGGATCGTTACTCCTCCCACGAGTCTCAGCCATCTTCCTATCTCCCTGTTTACCGTTTTCCTGTTTTTTTCAGTCTTATGTGGCAGTACGCCATGCCCCCAGGATATCCTCTCCACCCACTCATTCCATAAGATGGTCACCCCTGGAAACATGTCCTTAATTGCCCAAATATCTTTTCTTATGTCCTTCAACATTTGAACCTCCTTTTCCTTTACTAAATTGTTCTCCCCGGGATGTATTACTAATATGTCCGGCCTAGACTCTACCTCCCGCATCAGCGTGGGAATCAACTGCCTCCAACGCATGCCTCCGCGGCCCATCCACTTGATCTGTGTGTAAGCTGACAAGCCTAGTTGGGTACCACAATGCGAGTTCTCTGCCGGCTTGCCGGTCCATCGAACCAGGCTATGACCCACGATCCAGACCTTGTGCTTTTTCTGGCACCTAGGACCTGAGGAAACAAAATTCATCATTGATGTTACATAGGCAGTGGGGACCTGACATATGCCCTATATGCCCTGCTACACCACCTGCCTATGGCCTGAACATCTTGGCCTCTCAGACCCGCTGCCGCGGCAAAACTAGCCACACCTATCCAAAACGAATGGGTGCCAAACAGTCCCGCTGGTAGGCCAAGGGCTGTGAGGGAGGCCCGCATAACGGATGTCAGCTGATGTCTCGTAAAAGGGTTACCATCCCCATGCCAGAACAGTGCCCCAGATACGGTGGGCCTCACAGCCAAGTAGCGTGACAGAGCCCAGATGGGGCAAAGCTCCACATTCCCTGCTTGGGCTAAACACACAGTGACTCCTCTTCCCCGCTGATCAGTCTCGAAATGGCGCAGTTGTAAGACTACCTCATGTTGCCTGATATCGACATCTTCTATGGCAAGGACCCTATTGGACCTGTCCCTGGCAGACTCCACCACCAACTCACTTACCCTGAAGGCACCGAAAAAAGCAACTGTGAAGGCGGCTATAAACAGCCTGATTTCAAGGTCTGATGAGCAGATGTTCACCAACAATTGCGGTGTAATGGGCGGCCTGGCATCTTGAGGAGTACCCCGCTCCCTAGCCCATGATTCCAACAGGCGCCGTGCGAAAAACCCACTGTCAGGCGAGAGGTAGCCCGCTAACCAGCTCATAAAGACTACCACCACCAGCTTTACACTAATAGTGCCGGCCGCCACACCCTGTCGCCTAGTGACTAGCATGAACTGAAGGACCTGCTGTTCCGGAATAGGGAAACCCATATGCCAACCCTGAAATAAACGAAAGCCCTGGAATTAGTTGAAGGCCCTTTGGTACATGGTCTTGGTGCATGGCGCCAAGGATCCCTGGACGGTGTTATAGAGGTCTACGATCCTAGGCTCCACACCCACTGTGGTAAGGGCTCCGGGTTCTGCCTGGCTCCAGGTGCGAGTGAGCCAAACCGCTCCATCTGGAAGCGAGATATGGTATCAGCCACACCGTTGTCAACCCCAGGCACATGCCGAGCCTTAAATAAGATGTTGTTGTGTAGGCACACCAACACAAATCTCCTAATTAACCCCATGACCCGTGGGGATCGGGAAGATTGGGAGTTAATTATATGAACTACGGCTTGGTTATCGCACCAGAAGATCACTGTGTGATTAGCGAACTCCCTGGCCCAGAGGTGGACAGCTAGCACTATCAGGAATAGCTCTAAAAATGTCAAGTCCCTGGTCACCCCCTGTTCCACCCATTCAGGTGGCCAAGGGGCCCCGCACCACCTGTCCCTGAAAATCAAGCCGAACCCCATCCCCCCAGCCGCATCTGAGTGGACTTGTAGCTCTGCTTCTATCAAGAGTTCCTCCGTCCACAGCGCCACTCCATTGAAATCTGCCAGGAACGATGACCAGACCTCTAAATCGTCCTTCATCTCCCGGGTAACCCGTATATGGTAATGGGGCTGTGGCGAACCGGCTAACCTGGCATACAGTTGGAACAAGAAAACTCTACCTAGGGCCACCACTCTGCATGCAAAGTTCAGACTCCCAATTAAGGACTGGAGCTGTCTCACCGTAACCTTGCGGGCCAACCTACAGGCGGCAATTTTTGATCATAAATCATCCAATTTGTCCTCTGGAAGCCGGGAGAGCCCCTCAATCGTACCCAGCTCAATTCCCAAATACTTCAGTGAGGTGGCCGGGCCAACTGATTTCTCAGGTGCCAATGGGATGCCCAAATCATCCGCCAATTCCTGAAAGTATTCCATCAACTCCCTACACTCGTTGGTCCCAGTGCCGCCGATGAAGAGGAAGTCATCCAAATATTTGGTGATCTCCCCTCCACCTGCACGTCGCTGGATCAGCCATTCTATAAGTGTGCTAAAACGCTTGAATGCTGAGCAGGAAATTGAGCAGCCCATTGGCATTGACTTATTGAAATAAAACTGCCCCTGAAATGAAAGCCCCAGTAAATGGAAACTGTCCGGGTGCACTGGTAGCAAACGGAAAGCGGACTTTACGTCGTACTTTGCCAGAAGTGCACCCGGCCCTTTGCGTCTCACCAGTCCCACCGCCGCGTCAAATGAAGTGTACTTCACCGTAGCCAGTTCCTTGGGGATGGCGTTGTTAACCGACCTCCCCTTTGGGTATGACAAATGATGAATCATACGGAACTCCCCTGGTGCTTTTTTGGGAACTACTCCCAATGGGGAGGAAACTAAGTTGGGAAATGGAGGCACCCGGAAGGGACCAGCTAGCCTACCCTCGGCACACTCTTTCTCTATCTTTGCTCTTACTACCTCCTCCAAGCCCATCACTGACTTCAAATTAGGTCCGGCTCTATGTGGCTGGATTTCTCCTGCTGGAATGCGAAATCCCTCTCTGAACCCCTTGATGACATAGTCTACCTCCACCTTCTTCAGATGGGATCCGAGGGCCGCTGCTAGCCGCTCAAACCTAATTGGAGTTGGGGCCCTTTGCATGAGCCGTCTGCCCCATTGCCCCCTGCCCTCCCTTTCCCGATGCTCCTGCGGGGGGCCTGCCTTTATTGCTCTGCTTGGCCCTGGGGCACGCTGCGGCATTATGTAAACTGGCACAGTTGGGGCAGGAGTGCTTAAACCTACACATTGCATGGGAACATTTCCCCGAGCGTTCGAACTCAAAGCACTGATTCGATTGGCCCATCCCCGGCCACTTGCTGTCACCATGAAAAAGGTCATTGGCCGGCGCCACTCCGCCTTTTTCCAACAAGTGGCCACTGTGCGACCTGGGGGATCTAGCTCTATCCACCATACAATCCAACCACAGGTCAGGTGCATGAGTGTCCCATTGCATGCCCGGGGTAAATGCCGCCCGATGCCGGAACTCCTCGTCATATCAGAGCCAGGCCCCAGGTGATCCCGACTTGTATGCCCTGCAGACTATATCTCTGTACTTGAGAAGCTCGGGTTCCCTGCCTGGATACGCCTGTATCATCACCCCCTGGTAGATTGCGAAGGCTGCTGTCCAATTAGTCCAGTTCTTGTCAACCTTTGGGCGCTTAAAGCGCTCCTTCTCCTTATGTCCTCTGCATCTGTCGGGTCTACCAGTGGGTCGTGAAACAGGAGGGCAAATAAGTCTACAAACTCCCCCCTCCAGATCTTCTCCGGGTGACTGGCAGCAGGTGAGCCCTAATAGGTGCCGACACCGCTGCATATCCCACCCCAGGGAACATATACTGCCCCGTCCCGGGATGTTGAAGGTATTCGGGGGTCCCCTGAACCCCCTGCCCCCCCCCACACCTGAAGTGCCTGTCTTGCTTGCAGGGGTGCTAAACCCGCGCCTGTGGCCAACTCCCCTGCCCCGGGCAGTGCCGGGCGGTAAGCTGGCACCCAGGCGCTGTTCCACCATACTAATTGGGTGGTCGCCTCCCTTGTTCCTCCGGCCCAACCCCCTACTGGTCCCGCCTGTTGCCCTTGGGCCATGCCGGGTTGCTGTGACATCCCCGCCATGACTGGCGGACTAATGGGAGGATTCAGTCCCCACCACCCCAACGGGTTCACTCCCCACCCTGATAAGGGGCTTGCCCAACCCATCGGGGCCGCCGCTACAGCGGCGGATAGACTTCCTACCGTACCCCCGGCTCTCCCGGATGCCGGTGCCGCTGCTCCAGACTCACCGCTACCCCATCGGTCCGCTATGGCGGAGATGGCCTGCTCCAGTGCTGTCACCCGCTGTCACAGTTCGTCATTGTCGCTGGTGTTCTGCTGCGCTCCTGTCCCCTGGCTCTGTTGTCCCTACTTCCAAGAGATGGGGGAAGGGGGGGGAAGGGGGGGGCAGAGCCTTGCCCCCAGGCCTCCCCCAACACCTGGCCCCCCAGGTACCATCGGCATGGGTACTCCTGCCATTAAACCATCTACCATTGCCACTGGATGCCACTGATGGGCCCACTGCCCTTGCTGGCTTTGCCATGGGTTCCCCTGTACTCTGGGGACTATTGGTTCTGCCCCAACGCTTCCCATGCCTCCCTCTGCCCTCGGCTGCCACTGTGGCATGAACTGCCCTTGCTGGCTAGTCCATGGGTTGCAGTAAGGCGTGGTGACCACCTGCCCCGCCGCACTGTTTGCACTATAACCCAGCCCTTCTGAGCCCTCTGTGGGTTCTGACTGGGCCTGTGCTGGCACAGTCAACACCACTTGGGGGTCCACCCGCACCCACCTTGGCGCTGGGGGGTCCTCAATATACCGCGCAGGCGGCTTTGGCCTACGGCCGCCCCTGCATAGTGGGGGGTAGGGCTGAGGGCCCTCCTGACCCCCCATGTACAAGACCCTCCACCTCTGGTGGACCCACACTAGTTCCACCCATACTATGCAATAGGGCCCCACAGCCCTCCAATCGCTCCCACAGTGAGGGTTCCCCTCGGGAGGGGGCTCATCACTAGCCTCCCTTTCCTCAACAGTCTGTGTTCCCCCAGGCTGGTGCTGTGTGGTGGCTCCCTCCCCCTTCATTCCCACAGGCTGTTAGCCCCTGTGCTGCTTCTTCTTGTGACCCACTCCAAAGGGCCTGATCCACCTCACCCACTTCTGGGGGGGGTTTTCCCCCTCCTTTGCCCCCCTTGAGGCCTACTCTTCCTTTTCCTTTCCCCCATGCTCCTTTTCCTATCCAAAAAAACCCTGCCGGAGCTCTAACTCCTGCCAACGGGGGTGGGGTGTGGGTTTAGACGCACCCCTCACTACGCCCGCAGCCTTAAATCAGGCCTCCAACTCACTGCGCTTTGCCTATGACTTAAAGCCCTGCGTGCTGCCTTTCACGCCGCCACCTCCATTCTGAGGAGACGCGTGGCCGGCTTTAGTTTCTCTTCACCACCCCTTTCGGGCGGCGATCCAATCAGGCGCCCGATCGGCGCTTCTCTCGCCGAGGGTTGCCTAGCAACCCTGGCCGGGTCAGTCTTCATTTCCCGCCATGCAGGCATTTTCCTTTCCACCCCCTCCCCTACTGCAGGGTCATATACTCCTGCAGGGAGGGGGTGCACACATCCGGCCATCGCAAGAGGAGTGGAGGGGATGGTACACCCTCTGCAACCCCCCCTCAATCATCCATGTCGTGCCCCCCTTTCCCACTGGAAGAGGGGCACGACAAATTGCCTTTGCAGGCAGGGTGCCCGCAAAGGAGCAATATAGCAGCTGGCTATTGAAATGCAGATGAGCTCCTGATACCTCAGGCTCCTAATGCAGACAAGCTGTCTGCATGGTGAGTTATCACCCTCTTTATCTTTGTTTGCTTATGAATGGTGAAAACGTTGAGATGTTAGTACTTATCACTAGATGTTATCTCATTTGCATATAAATGTGCTGTCCCTGACCCAGAAATCTATTCAAGTCTATTTATTCCTTTGTAATGTTCAATACTTAGTTGACAATGTTGTTACTTTTGAAGTGTATGTACATCTTATGCTCCGAAAATGGGGGGTCAATTCAAACCCTGTATCATTCCATTACTGGTGGGATTTTACTGGTAACAGTGTGGGTCTTTAGTAACCCCATAGACTTTTGTGTTGGCCAAATATTTCTGTACCAAACACAATAAAATGTAAAAAAAATTGTGTTAAACTGCAGTCGTTTTCAATCAGTTATATAAGGAGCTGTATAATTGAGTCAGACCAATGGTCCATCTTAGCCCAGTATTTTCACAACCTCATATGGCAGCAGGGTTTCAAATCCAGCTCTCCAGGGTCTACAGCAGAGGCCTCACAGGTATGCTACCCTCCAGATTCTCTAGCAGAAGCCTCACGCAGGGGTGCTACCTGAGAGCCTGCATTGGAGATGCCAGGAATTGAACTTGGGACCTTATACATGCAAGCAGACACTCTACCACCTGAGCCACAGCCCACCCCTATACTTTTCAACTGTGATTTAATCGGGGTGTATCATGCCCTATAAGCAGTTTAGTATAGAAGGTTTTAGAGCATATTCGGATAAAATAACTTTTCCCTTCACCTGATCTCCCAGCATAGAAGGGACTTACAGGGACCTTCTTGAATGGGGAGATGGAATAACAAGAAGCCAGTGAGGCTGATGTATTGTTTTTCCCTCACACAAAGGAGGAAGTGCTGGGGTTTCCTGAGTGCTATTCCTGAGTGCTAAACAGCTATAACTACCTCTCTTCAGCACAGATGTGTGAGCCCCTCAGAGCAGAAGTCTCCTGCCCCCTTCTTTAACCCTGTTTTCTTGGAAAAGCAAGTACCTCCTCTTTATTCTCACTTTAATACTTCTGAAATCCTCAAAACACCTGCTCCAGAGCAGTATTCATTGAACTCAATGGAAGTACCTGGAGTGAGTGCTCTGAGGCACTTATTTAAAAAACAGTGGAATGTAAGGTTCTAAGTAGGCTTGAAGCCAACATTCAGCCTCTCAGTTTCCATTTTTGATGGAACTGGGTGGCTCGATCGGTCTGATCGGGATTTGCATTGGATTGATCAAAATTGTTTTCAGCAATTTGCAGTACAGCAGTTGCCATTTTATTGTACAGTGGCAGCCATTTGCACATGCGCAGAAAAGGCAGTATCTATTTCACGCATGCACAAATCAATTGGAATTTTGATCGGAAATTTATTCCATTCTGTTTTCATGGAACTTTCCCGCAAAATAAGAATGGCTGTTTTGAACTACCCTATTCCTATGAGCGCATTCCCATGTACAGAAAAATGCTGGTATTTCTAAATGCAGGCAATTTAAAAATGCACTTGCATTTATTCACACCAGCATTTAATTTGCACATTCAAGCAATTTTAAAGAATGCGCCTTTCACGTTCTCACAAGCCCCTCAGGTGGAGAGAAGGAGGAGCGGCTGTCACAGTGCCTTGTTTCCCGGGCTCTCGGCTTCCAGAGAGGAGCGGAGCCGGGAAGCAGGGCGCTGTGTAACTGACATAATACTGACTATCCTAGTCAGTTACATGTCAGTTACACAGCGCCTCGCTTACTGGGCTCTTGGCTCAACTCCTCTTCGTTCTCCGGGACCCAAGAGTTGAGGAAGTGAGGTGCTGTGTGTCAGTTATACAGCGCCTCACTTGCCCGACTCTCGGCTCCCGGAGAGGGGAGCGGAGTGGAGGCGAGAGCCAGGAAGCGAGGCGCTGTGTAACTGACATGTGGACACCGACATTCTGACAGGAGGATTTATGTGGGTCATTTCAAATCCGCTCTTGTAAAGGTAGGTTTTGGCCGCTTGTCAGTGCACTTAAAAAACAACCGCAAGGACATTTAAAGAAGTGCATAGAGTCTTTCACACTTCAAGGAAATATGCGAGGAAAAGAAAAAAGCGCTGGTTTGCTGTATGTGGGAATGTGCTCAAAGTGTTTCCTGTGAGGATGATATTTCCTCAAGGGCTATGCTGACTAGCTTTACAATGGTATGTGAGTTTATATAGTCTTCACCAGATAGCAAGAGAGACAGATTCTCCACATACAGTCTAATAAAGACTTGTCTCCCTTATGCTGTACTGAAGGCTCCTTCTTAATTTTATTTATTTATTTCATTGAATTTATACGCCGCCCCCCCATGCCTACAGCATCTCGGGGCAGCTTCCAGAACAATATAAAACAATTTTTAACATAAAAAATCTACAATATCATAATTAAAAACAAATTTAAAACACCCCCCCAAAAAATTAACACACCCCCCCACACACACACACACCCTCTCCTCCCAAGGTCTGGGCGAACAGCCAAGTCTTACAGATACGTTGAAAGGCCAACAGGCCTGGGCCAGACGAGCCTCCTCCGAGAGGGAGTTCCATAACCGCGGCCTGTCCACCGAGAACGCCCAATACCGCACCTACCTTACTTTAGGAAATGGGACTTGGTGAAATCATTGTTTAAACCCTCATCATCTTAATGGGCATCTAACTACAGCCATTTTCACACTGATGGCCCCACCCACCTCTGGGTGTTCCAGTGGGTATGTGGTGGGGGGGCGTCCGTGGGAATGAGCCGGCGGTGGGTGGGGGGATGGGTGTGCACCGGGTGTGCGCCCGTGTGAACACCACGGGCGGTGGGTGTTTGTGCGTGTGCGCTCCCGGCACATTCCCATCATCCACCCATCTCCACCCACGGGGCCATCCGGAAAAACGGAGGAAGCCTCGTGGGCGGAGGTGGGTGTTCGTCTGTGTAAAGGGACACACACACACCCCTCCACCCACCGTGGCAGCACCCCCATTTCCCCACCCATCCCCATCTGTGTGAAAACAGCATTCGGGACAGACCCTTACCCACTGTCCCATAGTTAGAACCTTCATTTTCACATTTCCTTTTCCAATAGTAGGATTTCAAATTAAGATTACTGTAGTTAATTATGTGAAAACCTTTACACACAAGGATCTCTATTTCAAATACAATTTACAATACTTGGAAAAGACAAATGTAAAGAGTAAGAAGCATGAATACAGATTAGGAATATACTTTTAATTTTGCTTCAACTTCCCACATGGTCACACCAAAATAAATAAATAAATAATTTTAAAATAGAAATAGGGGGAAAAGAAACTTTTACAGTTGGAGAACTAGATTATATTGACAAAAATGGGGAGGGGAGGAATAAGCTTATTTGAAGCACGCTCATTTTATATATGCTAAAAATCTCTGGTGCGCCAAATACATGAACAGGTATTGTATGTTTTCTTAAAAGAAAATATTGTCAAAATATAATAATTTCATGAATGTAAAGACTATGGTTCAAATTATGAAGCATTGTGTTAAATTTTCTTAAAAATAAAAATCTTTAGAAAGATTTTCATTTTGTGCCTTTTGAATCTGTGCTTATTGAAAAAAAACAATACTTCATTTTTTCTGACAATTTTTTTTTTTAAAAAGAGAAAGAATTTCTTCAATTTACTGTAGCTGAATAAAACCGAGTTAAGTATCCTGTGTCTTAAACACTGATTATTGTTTATACAGTAAAATTTTCCTTTCTCAGAATCCATTACATGCTCTGTTTCAGCATTTCCAAGAATATTTTCTATCTATTTCTTCAGTGGAAGGCAAGTACCTAAATACTTTTGTTGCTTTGAAAGTCTTAACCCGGGAATGGGGAGTCTCGGGTCTGGGGGCCAAATGCATCCTGTAGCTCATTTTTATTTGGCCTCTTTACATTTCCTGGATCTTGCCCTTGGATCCAGTTCCTACCCCAAGGCACTGAAAGACTGGCTATGGGGAAGGGATCAGAGATGAGGACATGCACACAAGGATAGGGGACAGATGGATCAATGGGATCTCTTCTCTAGTGCACCCCTTAAGTACCCCCATCTGCAATTTCTCTGACACCCTCGGAGCTTATACTCATTTTCAAAGTGGTGCCGGGGAGGGAAAAGCTTAGCCACACCTGTCTTAACCATTAGGTACAGTCTGGACCTACTGTATTTGACACAAAAGGAAATGTTTGTTCGGCAGGCAACTGAACAAATTAGAAGAACCTTGAGGTCTCTTTCAGCCCCAAATTCAATGAAACATACTGACTTCCTTAGTTTATTTTCAGGGTAACTTCATGATTATGCATTCATTTAAGTGCATTACATAATGTGCTGGTAGCATTAGAGCATTATCATTTAAGTACACTCTGTTGGAGAATCATAACAGTTCATTAACTTAATGTCCATTCATTTTTCTAACAAGTTGGAGAAAGTTGGAGATATGTGAGCTGTGGGTGATGGAAAGTAGTTGTATTAAACAATAGGAAGTGATGCACGGAGGGTAGATAGGATTTTTACATAACCGTAATTTCATTACTTTTTACTGTTGGTGGTGGTGGCGTATGCAGTCTAGCAATGTTAACTTAAAATTAAAAGTTTTGTGTGTCTTTACATTCCCTTGCGCATGGGTAAGATTTTCAAAGCCTGAATTCCCTTATTCATCTAGAATTTGGATGTGTATTTTGTTTTTTGGCATAACACAGATCATTAAGTGACTACGGACCTGATTGCACTCAAACATATATGTTGCTTCCACGTTCAGTATTAAATGCAGTACATAATGGTGTACTGTTTCGGGCCACTCTGTTTTATATTTGTTTTCATCTTTTCTTAGTTGTCTTTTTTTTATTTTGTGGTTTTGATTTGTGAAATCTTTTCTATAGAGAAGAAAAATGAGTTTCTTAATTGATATTTTTTATTTAATTTTTTAAATGTTGATATTGATTTTTAAGCTGTTTGGATTGGTTAGTGGTTATATGAATGTCTATGTTAAAATGAGTGTAGACCATTGATCCATGATAAGGCAGCCATCTAATATGCTGTTAGCCTCCCCACACTCCCACCCGAAACACCCCAAAAATGAATTGAATGAGCTTGAAATGAAAACAGATCCTAAGTTGCAGAACAACTTTCATTAAAATCTTCAAATCTATATTATTAGTTTGGTTTATCATACGATTGCAGCATACTTACTCCTCCCTATATTCTCCAGAGATACTTTTGTACTTCTACTAAGACTTATCAATTAATTTGTGTATTATAAATATAGGACAATGGGGCTTTCTTATCAAAAAGAACTCTTTTTTTGTTTGAAAAATGTGTTTGATGCTAAAAAAAATTAAATAAATCCTTTGAAGTTAACTTCAATGAAAACTCTTACCAGAAAGATGAAGAGATTTAGCTTCTTAATTAGCTACTCCATTTTCATTAAGGATATATCCAAATCAATTCATAATAATAAGATTTTTCATTAGGAACACTAATACTTTTTCTCTTAATTAAACTTTTTAATATGTTTAATTGTACTGATGGTAAACTTTTTACTTGATAGTCTATATTTGCTATTACACTTAGATATTGTCCAACTTTTGTTTCCTCCCTTTGCAATTTTGGTTGATATGTTTGGGAACAAGTTGTGGAAGCAGAATTCTGATACAACCTGGTCTCATGTATGTGCTCCCTGTTAATATGGAACTCTTCATAATATATATGGCCTCGTTTGATGGCCCTGTCTAATTTTCATATGTACCAATTACTATGGGTGAAAACAGACATGATGCTAACCACCCTTTAACCACTCTTGGTGGTCATTTATGCATGTTGCAGGGCTGCATAGGGCACCAAAACAGCCCTGCAACATGCATAAATAACCACCAAGGGTGGTTAAAGGGTGGTTAGCGTCATGTCTGTTTTCACCCTATGTCATCTGATTACTTGGTTCTCTTTTTGTTCTGCTCCAACTGCTCTACCCCCATTTCTGACAATATCATGATCTTTGCAAGAGCTCACCACTTGTTCTGCCACTTAGTGGAATCTATCATGCTATGGGGAGAGCTGTGAGTGAAAACAGGCTTTCACCTATTCAACTTGGTTGTTTGTAAAGCTTGTGCCTGTTTAACTTTGTTGTTTGTAAAGCTTTTTCTATTCCCTTTTTAATAGCTATGCATACATTGGCTTTAAGCAATAGGGCACGGATGGCCAAAGTTCCAAACCCTGGAGCTGTGTACCAAATCTTCATAGGGCTGAAAGTCACAAGCACATGGGGACATATGCTATCTTCACTAAATTATGCCATTAAAATGTCTCTTGTGTCTTGTCAGAATTGGCTTTGTGCCAGCTTGATATACACTCTACTGGCCTTTTCAGGGTGGCATAGTGACCCCAGAATGTGCACAGTGGGATGCCTCAGAGCTATAGAGCCCATAGTTTAAACATTCAGCCCAGCACTCAGCTTAGGTTGTATGGACATTCTTACATTAGCCTACTTTAGTGTATTTTACTGTATTTATACAAAAACTAGGGGTGGGACACCGGGGAGAATACCGGATTTACCGGTATCGGATCTCCCTGGTACCGGATTTACTGGTATCAGCATACTGGATTTTTAACATTGGCCGCGTTACCGGATTTTTTACATTGCGGCTATTGACTTCAACGACCACAATGTAAAAAAATCCGGTAAAGCAGCCGATGTTAAAAATTCAGTATGCCAGTACAGGTAAATATCGGATTTATTGGATTAAGCCGGTACACCCAAATACCGGCAATATCGGTTCTTGGGAGAACCAGAATTCCCACCCCTAACAGAAACTATTTTGAGAGAGCATAAATTGTGAATGTAAGTCCCAAATCTTCATTTTTTCATATTATTCATCTGAACACTTTTTCTAATGGAGCATTTGGTTTATTCCAAAGTAATTTCTGCTTGTATATGTAAATTGTGTTCAGAGTTTTACAAAAGGATATATAGTAATTAAGCTAGCTAAGAAAATGCAAGGTTGTTCTGGGTTAATTTTCCAACCACCCAATAGTTAGAGGGTTGTCAAGGATGAGAACTGATCAACAGCTTTACACAGCTCCAAAACTGCCACCTGGCATGGAAGTCCCATCAGTATCCTCCCCAGAACAATTCAACACTGGAAGCTTGATCCTCATGATGCCTATCTCCTCTATGGGAAACATATTTCTACAGATGGGGAACTGAGGCAGAGACAGTGACTTGCCCAGACCCACTCAGGAAGTCCAAGGCTGAATCGGGACTCAAATCTAGGGCTCCCATGTCCCATGCTCTACCCCCAAACCACAACTTCTCATCCTGCCAGTTTCTTTACTTAATCAAAAAAAGAGAGTTCAGCCAACTTTTGTATATGTATCTTCCCCAAAACACTTTCCTTTTCTATTCCACTTTATACAGCAGACTCATTCCAACCAAATAAAAGAACTGTTTTTCTGCATGCCCTTTTCTATAAATAAGGATGATCCATAGTGTCCGACTGCAGATCTGCTGCTTATATTACAAGTTTTGTAGCTGACTAGCACATTCTGGAATATCTGAAATCCCACTGTATGAGACTGAGCAAGCTTTGAATGTTATTCACACTGTTTTGTAGGGAACTCAATTTCCAGTTCCCTAATGTAAAATTTGCTGTTATGAAGACTGAAATCCTGTGGTGTAAGAACATAAGAAGTGCCATACTGGGTCAGACCAATGGTCGATCAAGCCCAGCATCCTGTGGCCAACTTCACAGAAGTACCCACCAGGTCATAATAGAGTGATCCATTTCCTACTGTTCACTCCCAGTTCCCAACAGTCAAAGGTTATGTTCCCCCAACCTACTTCATTAATAGCCATTAATGGATCTATCGTCCAAGAACTTATCCAGCCCTTTTTTAAACCTGGCTATGCTACTGGACTTGTGCACTTCCTCTGGCAACAAATTTCACAAGTTAATTGTGTGTGGAGTGAAAAAATATACTTTCTTTTATTCATTTTAAATCTGCTGCCACTTAGTTTCATGAAGTGTCCCCTAGTTCTAATGCTATCTGAGAAGGTAAATAACAACTCCCTAATTACTTGTTCCACATTACTCATGATAAAGTGTCTATTTCCAAGTGCACAAAAACTCTTTTAGGAATTAGAAACTGTTGCTTACATTGGGAAGAACAAGCAGCGAGACTCTGTAACATCACTGCATACCATGGAACAGCTGCATAACTGCGTAATGAACCAGATCACAGAGTGGGAGATTAGAGATGTGTGAGAACCATGCCATTCATAGTGCTTCCACAAAAATTTCTTGTCCACTGGCTACAGAACCTGTGTGGAATGGGGCTTATGCTATTTGGATTGTGGTCCCCTCTCCTTGTCTCTTAGGCTGTTTCACACGGCGCTGCTGGGTGGGTGTGGGTGTGCACTGGACGTGGGTGTGCGTCCTTTGCCACAGGCACACGCCAATCTCCCCTCATGGAGCCTTCTCCGGTTTGTCGGATGGCTCCATGGGTGTAAGATAGGTGGAGGTGGGTGTACGCCGGGAGCACACACGTGCCCTCACCCACTGCCCGTGGTGTTACCATGGGCACTCACCCATCCCCCCACCCACTGCTGCAGCATGCGCACAGATGACCCCCCCATCCCACCGCATACACGCCTGCACACCCAGTGGGGGGGGGGCAGACAGCTGGGGCTGGTGTTGAAAGAGGCACCCCATACTTTGTTCATTTCTGAGTTTTTCATGACCTTATGCTGGCCTTTTCTCCTCTTTCCCAAATTCCTCTTAATGTCCTTAAATTTGAAGAAAAGCTTCCACATGCTTTTTCTTGTACTTGGCTGTCTTTATTTATCAATCTTAGACAATAAATGTGGCACTTTCTTTCTGTCCTAGTTACAGTCTACTTATAGTCCATTAAACCAAGAAGTAGTCTGGACTAAAAAGGTGCTTTCTGCTCATTTAATGTTTTGCTGACAGATAGAAAGCATTTGTGTTTAGCCTGCCTCCACTTGTCTTATTTGTCCTTTAGGCTTGAAAGAACCAAAAGAGATGATTTAAAGATTTTCTCACTAGAAGCCTTTATTCTTCAGTTGCAGGGATCATTGTCATCAATTTCTTCCTGTCCTCCCTAGCTTATTAAGTAGTCATTGAAGCACGCTCGTTCTTAACATAGCTAAAGCAACAGCAAAAATGCTGACTTAGGGTAATTTCAGACGTTACACACCCCCGGGTCACCACAGTGGATTCTCAACCGTGGTGAGCCGGCTAACCTCCTCCCATGATCCAGGAAGGCCCTGAACAGACGTGATGGGAGCGGGACCACAGGAAGGAAACGGACGGACCACGACCCGGGGCAGCACAACAGATGTTACGCCAATTCTGGACCATGGTCAGAACACCCAGAAGACACCGGGGCAGGGCGGGAGGCATACATGGCTGACTGAGGGCAAAGAAAGCCAAAAGTGCCAAAAGGCAATGCCTACACACAAGGGAAATGTGAAGGGAGGGGAGAAGGGAGAAGAGCGGCTGAGGCGGCACACACAACAGGCACAGGGAAGCCACGGACAAGGCAGAACACAAAGCACACACACACGCCCGGGTGCAAACACACCCGAACGGGACAGAAAGGCAGGGCAGAGCACACCAGGAAGGCCAACACGCACAGCACCACGGACATGGGGTGGGGGAGCCCTGGGCCAAGGAAGCAGAGGGTACCAGGCCAGGAACAGACCAGGACATGGTGACAGGCACCCAGAACCCCACTGACAGCACAGGACACCCAACAGCAACACAGACACCCCAAGTCACAGGGGCCCCCACAGGGATGGTGCACAGTACAGGGGGGAAGACAACCAAGCTGGAAAAGGCACTGGAGCGGCCCGAGGCAGGTCCAGATGGCAGAGATCCCTCATGCTGATGCAAAGGCATGGCCGGGGATGGAGACGAGCTGGAACCAGCGTGCAGCACAAGCAGCCTCCCCCCCGCCCGAGGAAGCCGGGAGGCGCTGTCATGGGGCCCCAGACCTGCACAATCACGGAGGCACCCACGGGGCGAGGGGGGGCAGGCCCCGGACACGGGAGAGTGGGCGGCCGGGCAAGGCATGACAACACCATGGGGAGAGCCAGTAACAGGGTCGGACAGCAAGAACCAGCCAAAGGGGGGCCGGTCACAGAGGGGAACACCACAGGTAGCGGCTGTAAGAGAGCAGCTGGGGCCACCCAGAGCTAACGAGAAGGACCAGGGCCTAGGGCACTTTCTGGCATAAATGGGGTGCCAGAGGGAACTCCCTGCAGCCTGGGGGTTCTATATAGAACCCCAGTATCCTAGCCACCACGAGCCCAAGAGGAACTTGGGTGGGGGAGGAAGCATGAATCGGGGGCTAAGCTTGGGGATTACCCCATTGGAGTGGACCCTAGGATGGGGCACTTACCTCCTTCATGCCCCAAAGGGGAACTCTGGGTGAGGGAGGTCGCGGGTGCATCTGGCCTACTGGCACTGCCCTGAATTCGCCTTCCATTCCTAAATGTGGAGTGGAGCACCAACTTCTGAGTGGGGGGGACATTCCACCGGAGCCTCTGCCTCATGTTCAGCTATGGTGGGGAATGCCCTTCCTAGTCCCCTGGGGGAGAGGAAGGGTGCCCAGCCAGACCTCCAAGTTCCCCTGGCGAGGGAAGGAAGGGCATTCCCCACCACAGAAAGATCCGGGATTTCTGTACTGGATTCAGGAGAACCCTAGTCTGCTTCCTTCTAGTCTGAAGACAGAACTCAAACTGAGGATTTCAGGTAGTGTTCCTCACGTGGTCCACCCACAAATTCAAATTTGAGGTCTGCCTTCCAACTGGTGAAAGCGAACACTACCCAGCAGGAATGCTGAGCAGGGAGCTGCAGCGAGAACAGGATGTTTTCAAATGAACAAGCCAATGGAGGGGTCCATGACCACTACATGACTCTGCCATGACTCCATACAGGTGGAGTGTGTGGGGAGCCATTCAAAGAGGCAGCACCCAGCATGGCCATCCTGGCCATGGAGGTGACCACTGTACATTTGACTGACTCTGCACGGAACACCAGATTTCCTGTCAGTGCTCCATGTGTGGCCATGAGTGGGTGCTCTGTGGCTCACAGGAATGTGCCCCCAGCCTCTCCTCCTTCAGATGGGTAGTCGGATCCATGGTTCCTGGGTGGCCATGTGGTGTAGCATCCACCAATGATAGAGGTCTATAAAATCATGAGTGGTGTGGAACTAATAAACAAGGAACAGTTCTTTACCCGCTCAGCTAGTACTAGAACTAGGGGACACTCCGTGAAACTCATGGGTGGCAAATTTAAAACAAATAAAAGGGTTTTTTTCCCCACTCAGCATATAATTGGGTTGTGGAATCTACTTCCAGAGGCTGTGGTAAGTGCCAGTTCTATAGCTGAGTTTAAAAGAGGTTTTGACATGTTTCTGGAATATAGTTCCATTATTAGCTATTTGCCAGACAGGATCAGGGAACATGACGGGAGCTGGGGGAAAACAACAGGGAATGGATCCCCCATTGTGATCTGTTGGGTGCTTCTCCCAAGCTACCGTGATTGGCCACTGTCAGAGACAGAATGCTGGACTAGATGGACCATTGGTCTGACCCAGTATGGCACTTCTTATTGTTACTCTGAGATTTTCCCAGGAATTAACTCCACCATGGGGTCAGGGATTCCTGCAGGAAAGCTTAAGTTTCCTCACCAAACATTCACAATAGACAATTATTATGATTAAAATACAACAATTTATTGCCCTACCAAAACTGGCTTACACACTACTATAAAAGCACTACGGAAGCACGCAAAAAAGGTTATTGATTACAAAATATATATTCTTGGAGAATATATCTCACCAAACAGATATCGCAGGTCCCATAAAAGTTGCTCAGGGTCTGTGGGGTCCTGCTGAGGAAGATAAGATGTTAACTTGCTGCTATGCTGGAGACTTAGTAAGAATTAAAGTGAAAATAGTAAAAGTAAAAGATAGAAAAGATAAAGAAAAATATAAAACACAAATTGTCCAGAGGTTGAGGAATGGCCCCTCAACAGGCAAGGAGCATTAAAGCTCCAAAAAGGGAAGGAAAAGACAGTGAAGCACTGTGTGTTAGGATAGGGGGCAAATTGAAAGGAAACAAACCCATCTGAGACCAATACAGTGCTTCTCTAAAGAAAAGTAAAGTTGGCAAGTAGGGACAAAAATTAGAGAAAAGTAGGAATTGCTTTTTTCTCTGGCAAAAGATTAGAAAATCCCAAATCGGAATTAAAATCACTTTTAAAAGAATAAAGAATAAAATCACTTTTAAAAGAATAAAGAAAACAAAACAAAAGAGAAAAGGAAAGAGAAATTAAAACAAAAATAGTTTGGAAATAGTTAAAAGTACTTTTCTCTTTTATTTCTTTTATTTTATTTTCTCATTTTTTCACTATTTCCAAGCCATTTTTGTTTTAATTTCTCTTTTCTTTTGTTTGTTTTCTTTATTCTTTTAAAAGTTATTTTAATTCCCAGTTGAGATTTTCTAAACTTTTGCCCAAGAAAAGAGCAATTCCTACTTTTATTTATTTTCTAATTTTTCACTATTTCTGCATAGTGGGGGGGGGGGGTTCCTCTGTGTAGGATTTATACCCTGGATTATTATTGTATGCTGTCTCCAGCTAACATGGATTAGGACAGGCGGGGTATAAATAAAATGTGAATGAATGAAGGTAATACACATTTAAATTTCACTGTTTATAAAAGTGCTTGCATATGTTCCAAAATAATGTTAAAGAGAACTCACATTATTGTCTGAGCTGGATTTTCCAGCCCTGACATCCAGATGAAAATCACGTTAATTTCAATGCTGGATGAGAAAGAGTGCCTGCAAACATTACAAAATTACTCATTAGATAGAAATTAATGTAAGACAGTGTAATGAGGGCAAGCAGCCTCCTTTTTGATCTCACAGGAATGTTGTGAGTATAAATGTACTGACAAGCTGCTGTTTGGTGGGTACCATGTAAGTCCCTTGGTAGAGAAAGATCAGTGATCAGTGAGAGTGAGGTTAATAACAATGAACTGGGCAACTTTAATCTTTGGTGTAATTTGAATGACAACAGTGAAGGTCCACCAGGAATACATTTGGCCCATTTTGATTTTACTTTTTATGTAAGGCAGTGGCAGCTGGTGGGTTTCAAGGCCGGTGGGGCTCAGGGTAGGGCCAGAAGTGGGAGGGGCCAGGAAAACAATAGGTGGAGCCTAGCCAACTGTAGGTGGAGCCTAGCCAACGATAGGCAGAGCCAGTAATGCACATGCAAACACAGAGCGAGCAAAGCAAACCATCTTAAGCCAACAATATTACGTGAAGTCCTTAGCACACCACAAAAGCATCAACGTGGATTTCCACTGGTCCTCTGGCCCCAAAACATGCTACACAGTTCTGTTGCAATGTAAAAGGCATCTGCTGCAACCAGACAGGGAACATTTATGCAAAGACTAGCCATTAGTGAACCAACATGTGGCATGGTGGCCTTCTTGAAGGAGAAAAACCTTGAAACTGGCACTTCAAAGGGGTCATTTTAAATGCAGCGAACATTCTAGCAAAGATTGGAAACCCTTCCGACCAAGCCCTCTGGTCCCCCCAGCCCAAAAGCAGAAAACAGACAGTTTTGGTGGAAAACAGCAAAGGAGCCATTTTAACTAAGAGTAGCCATCCCCAGTGAGGGCCTCCACAAAATGGTCACTGCCTTTGCACATGCTTGGGGCTTGGGAAAGAAGGGGGAAACCCCATCAGTACACACGCAAACACAGGGCAAGCAAAGCAAACCAATCTCAAGCAAACAATATTATATGAAGTCTTTAGCACACCACAAAAGCAGCATCATGAATTTCCACTTGTACCCCAGAACATGCTACACAGTTCTGTTGCAAATTAAACTTGCAACGTAAAAAGCATCTGCTACACCCAGAGAGGGATAATTTATGCAAAGACTAGCCATTAGTGAACCAACCTGTGGCACGGACATGTGGCAACATGTTTGCAGCAGAAAAGCCTTGGAACTGGCACTGAAAGGGGGCCATTTTAAATGCAGTAAATAATCCAGCAAAGATTAGAAACCCTTCCATCCAAGCCCCCTCCAAAAAATCCACTAAAACAAACAGAAAGCAGACAATTGGGGTGACAGGGTCTCACACAGGGTGAAAAACAGCAAGGGTCAAGAAAATATTTTAAAGAATAGGAAGCGAGGCAGCACAGCCCTTCCAACAGGGCTCACAAAATTAGTAATTACCCCTGCCTGTAATGCATGCCGGGGTGTGTGAGGGGGGCGGGGGGAGAGAAGAGGACAAAAGAAAGCACAAGCAAACAAACAACGTGCAGGAGATCAGGACAGGGGATTTGATTTTTCAAAACCTACTAGGTTTCTGAAAGGATGAGTCCTCCTGATCGCTCTAGTCTGACTCTGATAGCCACCATCTGTTGGTCTTCCCTCCAAACAAGTCTCTTAACAAAGGGAGGGGGAGCTCTCTCTCTTCTCCCTCCCCTCCAGTGAACTTATGGAGGAAGAAAGAGTGAGCTCTTTCCCTCCCTCCTCCCACTCTGGTAGGGGAGGGACCAGAAGGAGAAAAGGGCGTTATGGGGTGGCCAGAGCATTTAGAAAAGGCACCATGACACACCCCCTAGGCCTTGCTGATTGACTGGATTTCTCCATAGGAACCCAGCCAAGGAGCACCTGTCACCTCCCCCACTCCCTCCCCAATCCCCCCAAAAGCACTGCTTTTCTGTGCCGGCACCCAGCACATGCTCCCTGGGGGCTTGGGGAGGTCTTCTATGTTCCCGCCTCCCTCTAGCTCTCTGGCCAGTGAGTGGAAAGCTAGAGGGAGGGGCGATCAGCAGGAGGAGGATGTTTGTCCCCTCCCCCTCCTCCTCTCTTTGCCAAGTGACTCCCTGCAGGCTTTGTTTACATACCAGCTGTTAGCTTCTGGTTGCCTGCCAAAGCTATGACTCATCAGCTCTGCAGACAGCCAGGAGCAGAGAGTTAAAATGTAAACAAAGCCTTCAGACAAGCAGGGAAACTCAGCGCTGCCACTGGATCAGCTGAGGAGCAGCCCCTGGCTCCCCAGCAAGCATGTGGGGCTTGGGGGCGTATGCCCCAACGCCCTGGGAGAGGGGCTGCCAGTATCCTAAGGATAATATTCATGTGGTTTCATTTTGTATTACAGAACTGCATTGCTATGCTATGAAAAAGAAGTTAATCATGGATTCCTGTTGTTCAAATTTTACTTTGCATTATTTTATCAAAACACATGGTTTTAAGAAAATTACTACTGAGGTGACGACATGCTAGCAATTTTAAGGCCTGAAGGGAAGATAATAATCTTAATGCATTATTGTTATGAACCATTTCAGTATTATTTTTAGTTTTCTTTTATGTTGCATCTGCCACTCTCCGAGTTTCTCAGAACCAGATTACTGTTGCTGAAAGGCTGGTTACTTCCTCTGAGTCTTTTTCTGAGAAAATGACATCTCTGCACTTGCTGATTTATAAACTAGAGGAGGTGGAGGTTCAAATTTAGTTTGAACAAACCATGATTTCATGGCTTCTGGGCCAAAAAAGTAACCGCTTTTCCTTTTGATTGTGTTCTTGTTTAAGTACATACCAGGAGAAAGGCATCTCTTCAATTTCTCTTTTGCCTTATTCTGTTCAGATGGTCATTACTGGACATTAATTACTAGACTTGCCTGACTTTAACTATTGCCTGAAGCAGGCATATTCATTCTTTACTAGCTTATAAAGGCTTTGACTATCAGAAAGGTGGGATATGGAGTAAATACTATGTACTTCATAACAATGTACAAAACAAGGGCTTTCCAAATGTATGCATGCCACCTATTAGATATAGAGTAATAATTGCTGCCATTAGGGAAAGTGCAGTGAACATGGAGTTCTGACTATATGGTAGGTATATCATTTATTTGTGGATAAAATTTGGCAGCACCCTTTATTTAATACAGGTATCCAGTCAACAATGAACAAAGAACAATACAATCAACATCACAATGGGATGAAATTCTACTGTCCTCGATTCCTCGTTAATTAAATAAACTGCACTTTTTCCAACGCCACAGTGGGCAGTGGTTCAAACAACTGACCCACCACCCACCAAGGACTGGATACCTAGCAATGCTCCCAAACCATCTCTCAATTCCTGCAGGTATATTTTGTTTCCCAAACCAGAGAGGTGAACCCCATCCTTACAAAATAACCCTGACCTTTTGTACACTATGTCGGGATGTCGTACTAGGGCTCCCCCCATAGCTATTACCCAAGAGCCAATGGCCTTATTGTGCCTCGCCCTGTTCACTCAGACAGAGTGCGCATTCTGTCATTTTTGACGTGGAAGAATCTGACACCAAATCCACTTCACGCTATTAGCTACACTGTGAAACTTCTACAAGGTAGAGATGACCAAAGAAATCAGCTCAAGCCCTGCCAGCGTGGGTAAATCATTTCACCCTAACTGTAAAACAATAAGATTGGAATAACCCCAACTAACTTGGCCGTTAACCACTTAACTAACTGCGCCCATCTCATCCCCCTAAATCTAAACCAGGTTATATTTGCTTAATCCTCAAGGCCCAGGTTTGGGGAGACTCCTCTCCTGCATGCTTCCAGATGCACCCAAAAAACTACTGTGGCCAGTTATCCAGATCTGAGCATGAGGAGCTGAAGGGTCTGCAAAAAATTTGAAGAGAAAATCCATGAATAAACATATCAATCAACCCTGACCCTAAACAAGATTAGGGCGAATATAATGCCAAAATACTCTGGACCTCCGCCTGCCAATAGCACAGATTCCCCGTGCATTAAACCCTGCAGCAACAGCCGTAGTAGCTGCCCCTCTACAAAGAGAATGGGAGCCAAATTGCCCTGTTGGCAACACTAACCAAGAAATCCCCCTCTTAAACATTGCCATAAACTGATAAGGTGCCAGCAAGGAACCATCCGCATGAACAAAAAGTGGTTCTGGGCCATCAGGACGCACCAACAAGTACTCTCTCGTGGCACCAGCAGGACACAAATCAGGGTCTGCAGACATGGGGAATTTTAATATTCCTCCCCTTCCCCTTTGATCGGTTTTTGAACGACATCAAAAACCAAACATTCCAAAGGACATCCCAAATAGTTAAGGCATGACTCAAAGACCCTCTTCTCAAGGCCACAACCAGCTCCCCACTCTAAATGCCCCCCAAATGCTAACAAGCAGCCCTAAAGAGGAGGACCTCAGTTCAGTGCGAACAATTGTGTCTCAGAGAAGACAATAACACCTCCAATATGCAGGGGGTAACCTGGAGGTGGGTATCATGAGTCACATCCTGTTCCCGCGACCATCCCTCTAAGGTTCTGAATACATGAAAATCTGCACACGAGTCAGGTGGGCGCCTTAGTTTACAAAAAAAAGAGAGTGCTGCCAACTGGCTCACTGTTGTCTGCCGCCAAACCCCTGCTGTGAAGGATCACCATGTACTCCAAAACCTCTTCCACCAATACTGAGGATGCTGGGGAAACTGGCAGTCTTCCTGCCGAGTTCAAAAATTCCTTGAACCACACCTCATAACTAGCCCTGGTCGTAGGAGCTAAATATCTAGTTATTGGCCCTTGCCACCTCTCCTCTCCAAGGCTCCAAATCTCAACTGGCATCCAAATCGGGGTTGCATCAGCCTCTGGTACCAACTCCTGAAAGTGATCTGTCTGGAAATGAGAAAGGGCATCAGCAACATTATTATTTATTCCTGGAACATGTCGAGCCACAAAGAGAATATTAGCTGACAAACACTCCAATACAAAAGTCTTCATAAGTCTCATAACCCAGACGGAGTGCGAGCATTGGGAGTTAATAACATATACCCCCAGAAGTATCAAAATGAGCCTGTAGTTCATTGCAGAGCCATTCATCTTCCCTTCAAAATGACATCCCGTTATAACTCCCAAGAAATTATTTCCGTAATTCTAAGTCTGCCCTCATCTTCTTTTAAACCCTAATAAAATGATGAAGAGCTCGGATTCCCACACTTGCTGCATATAGTTGCATGCGAGGTTGGTCTGCAATAAATCAACTACAATCTGGGAACTGATTCTGGATCAAGCGGCTGACCTCGTATGTATTAGGGAGACCTGGCTGGACAATGAGTTGGGGTCTATACTGGCTGACCTTGTTCCAGCCGGGTACTCTGTATAGCACCAGCCCAGGTCAGAGGGACGTGGAGGTGGTGTAGCCATTGTTTTTAAGGATACCTGGACTGTGAGGAGGTATCCAGTGCAGACCATCTTGGGCATGGAGGGGGTCCACCTCATGGTCAATTTGGCAGGAGACAGATTATGGCTGCTTTTGGTATACCGTGCACCCACCTGTACTGCAGCATCCCTGCACGGTCTAGCAGAACTGGTATCGGAAGTGGTCCTGCGATCCCTGAAGACTGTGATCTTGGGGGATTTCAATATCCACACCAATGCCAGGTTGGGGGGAGCAGAGCGTGAGTTCATGGACACCATGACAACCATGGGACTGTCTCGGAGGGTAAAGGGCCCGACGCATGAGGGGCGACATACCCTTGACCTGATGTTTGCACCAGCCTTGAGGTGGGGGATCTGGTGGTGGTGGGTGTAACGGCTTTACCCCTGTCATGGACAGATCATTGCCTCCTCTGGACCAGTCTCCTGGCACATGTCTGGCCCCGGAAGCGTGCAAGACCAATTCATTGGGTCTGCCCCCGGAGACTCATGAAACCAGAGAGGTTCCGGAATGCTTTAGGGGAAATGCCTTCTGATCTTGATGATCGTTCACTCGATGACCTCATTGCCTCCTGGGATAGCTTGTTGACTGAGGTTATCGATCAAACGGCTCCCAAGCGTCTGCTTCCAGAAAGCCAGAGTCGCTGTGGTTTACGGAGTACCTCTGCAGAATGAAGCAGGATGGACAGCGGTTGGAGCAACAGTGGTGTCAAACCTGTGCCGAAACTGACCGATTGCAGCATAAAGCCAGTTTAAGAGTTTAGTTTATGCTGTCCGGTGGAGCTTTTCCGGGTGGTGGCAGATGCTTTTGGAACAGTCTGGGCCACCTGTTGTGGATTAGATCTGTGTGTTAGGATAGGAGGGAATCAGAAGGGATTGTGGACCCAGAAGGACCCGTATACCACATCCAGCAACTCTCTTTCCCTTGCACCCCAGGGGGCTCCACCCACTTGGAGGGGTAAAACAACCCCTCAGGATCTTATATGGACCTGAGATTCCCAACCGGGAAGAGGCCAGATCATCACAGGGGGGGAGACAGCAAGGCCCTGAGTGGAGCCCCTCCACTTGACACAGATATACTACACACAACACATCCCCACGTTCACCCACACCACCACTCCGCTCCACACCGTGACCAGGGAGGAAGAAGAGTGCTGGGGCAAGTGCAGGGGTGGGGGTCAAGGCCTCAGGAAGGCAAGGGAGGGAACCCGTAGCACACTCTAGCCCCGGTACACCGGGAAGGAAGGACCCAGACACAGCAGAGGGGAAGGGGGTGTAGCTACCACACACCACAGTCACGCAATAATCCGCTCCCAGGTAGTCTCTGCTCAGACACTCACAATCCCCACCAGTCCTACACAATCCACACCACCCACTCTTTCCCCACAGTGCCCATGCACACACCACACTGCACCCGCTACCAAGCTCATGCACACCACACTGTTATCGCACTCAAGGAGAAACAATTCATGCAGGGGGCCAGTCTCACAGCACTGCTGATCACCGGCAATGCTGTGTCTTCTGACTATCCTTATATACTATGGCCCCGCCCCTCTGAGTGCACAAACGTGCAGAGCGCCGCAACATGCCGGAGGACCCCGCCCGGTTGCTACCCAGCGGCGCTTGCTGGGGCCCCTCCCCTGCACTCATAGCTAACTGCGGAGCTGGAGCCGCTGGCCGTACCTCTGCGAGCGGGGCAATGCCCCCAGGTGTTCTTCAGTACCACGAGGCACCTACCAGCCACGGCCCCGCCTCCCAATGGGCTGATAGTGGGAGCGGCAATAGCAGGCCCTAACACCATGCCCATCCTAGCTGGTGAAGGCCAGCCGGGAGACATTAGGGACGTTGCTGGTAGGGGTGATCAGTGCCTCCCTTAGGGAGGGAAGGGTGCTGAGCCGTCTTAAAGAGGCGTGGTACGGCCTCTACTCAAAAAGGCATTCTTGAGCATTGACTCCTTGGCCAGCTATCAGCCAGTCTCTAACCTTCCCTTTTTAGGGAAGGTTATTGAACGGGTGGTGGCCCAGTGGTTACAGGAGCACCTAGACCAGGTAGGTTTTCTTGATCCCGCCCAGCCAGGCTTTCGCCCCAGGTTTGGCATGGAGACTGCACTTGTGGCCTTGGTTGATGACCTGCGCTGTGAATTAGATCAGGGCAGATCCACAATTTTGATCTTATTGGATCTGTTGGCGGTGTTTGATACCGTTGATCACAGAGTTGTTGGTGGCGAGGCTGTAGGACCGGACCGGGGTGAATGGAAGTGTTCTTGAATGGTTTCGCTCATTTCTGGTGGGGAGAACACAGCGGGTGGTTCTCAGGGAATGTACATCATCTTCCCGAAATCTCACGTGTGGGGTCCCGCAGGGTTCTATTCTGTCCACTCTCCTGTTCAACGTGTATATGCAATCTTTAGGTGAGGTCGAGAGGTTTTGGCGTGCAATGTCATCAATACGCCGACGATACACATACTCATTACCAGATGTAATTGGCGAAATGCTCCCTTTCTGGGAAGGTTATTGAACGGGTAGTTGACTGCATAGGTTATCTGGACCCCTTTCAGTCGGGATTTCATCCGGGGTATGGCTCCGAGACTGCACTTGTGACTTTGATGGATGATCTGCGCCAGGAAACGGACTGGGGTTGTTCAACCCTATTAGTTCTATTAGATCTTTTGGCTGCATTTGATACAGTTGATCATGGAATGTTGGTGATGTGACTGCGGGACTGTGCAGGAGTGGGTGGGACTGTTCTTGAATGGTTCCACTTTTTCCTGACTGGTAGAATGCAGAGAGTGGTTCTTGGGGAGTCTTTTTCATCATACCAAGACCCCTTATGTGGAGTCCCGCAGGGTTCGGTTTTGTACCCTCTCCTGTTCAACGTATACGTGCAGCCACTGGGCAATGTGATCAGGAGGTTCGGTGTGCGGTGTCATCAATATGCTGATGACTCCCAGCTGTATCTCTCTTTTTCAACAGACCCAGGCCCAGCAGTCTCAGTGCTTACTCAGTGTTTGACAGCTGTGGGGGACTAGATGAGGACTAACTGACTGAGGCTGAATCCCAACAAGATGGAGGTGATGTTGGTGGGTAAGGTGATGGAGATGGTGGCCCCCGGTTATTGGCGGGGTCTGCCCTCCATTGGTACCCCAGGTACGGAGTCTGGGGGTGCTCCTCGATGCACAGCTCCACCTGGATGCCCAGGTGGAGGCTGTGGTGAGGAGTACCTTTTGCCAATTACATCTGGTGCGACGGCTTTGGCTGTTTGTCTCAGGCTCTGACCTGGCCACCATCATCCATACTTTCATCACCTCCAGATTGGACTATTGTAACGCGCTCTATGTGAGGCTACCCATGGTGAAGGTTTGGAAACTGCAGCTGGTGCACAATGCGGTGGCCTGTCTTCTGGTAGGACTGGGCTCCCAGGAACATATTATGCCAGTGCTCCACTCTCTGCACTGGCTGCCAGTGGTTTACCGAGCCCGATTCAAAATGTTGGTTTTGGCCTATAAAGCCCTAAATGGACTAGGCCCTACCTATCTGCAGGACTTCCTCATTCCCCGGGTGCTGGACCGACCCCTGCGGTCATCTGGGGGGTGCCCTGCTAGACAGGGATGGGCGAACGCAGTTCTGAAGTTCGGAGCGAACTAGCTTTGTTCAGTCGGCCGAACCAAATTTCCGAACTGAACTCAAATTTCAAACCGAACCAAACCAAATTTCTGAACTCCGTTCTGTTTGCCTATCTCTATGGCAACACACACCAAAAAACCTGGTTTTGAATGGCCAAACTTGGTTCGGAAGTTTAGAATTCGACCGAACTTGGTCTGTTCGGTCGACTGAGCTGAACTTCCGAACTGAACTTGAATTTCAAACTGAACCGAACCGAATTTCGTAGGGAGGCTGCTGCACAGGTAGGTTCACAGTATACACACAGCACTCCCAAACTGTCACCCGCCAAATCAAACACAAGGTGAAGGTCCTCAATACCTGATATGGATTGCACCAGATACATCATCACGGTCCAATCCTCCTTAAAAATCATGACTACACCCCACCCCCCTGTCCCTCCAAGTGCGTCTGATACTGCATGGAATACCCGGCCAGAACAAGGTCATCCAAAATGGGCCCCAACTCATTGTCCAGCCAGGTTTCCGTGATACATACGAGATCGGCGACATGGTCCAGGATTACCTCCCAGACAGTTGTTGCCTTATTCGCCACTGATCTCGCATTTAGCAGCAACAACACAGGACCGGGGGGGCCCTGACCGAGAACCACCTGTCCATCTGCCTGGGGGGTAGTGAGTGGGACCTGTAATAAACACCTGTCCCATCTCACTGATCTCACCTCTCCCCAATTGGGACCATATCTCCCCCGGCCCATCATAACCCCAATGGCTGCTCCCTCCGGCCCCAGCTCCCCTTCCCAGGCTGCCCAGCCCTGGCAGCAGAGGAGTTCTTCCCTCTCCCCCCCATAAAAATGTCCCATCCCTCCTCCCTAACCCACTGACTCCCCATCTCTCCCCCTCCAAATATCCCTCCCCCCAAAAATAATAAAATATAATGCAAAAGACCCCCACACCCTTTACCCCTCCCCTAGCATGAACACCACAAAATAAACCCCTCTAATTCTCCCACCAAGCTCCCACCTCCTCAATCTTCCCCAAAGTTCCCAGCTTTCTGCAAGCCTGAATGCAAATACCACTACTTGCTGGGTTATATTTGTATTAGTATTTGCCAGCAAAAAGGAAATACAGAGGAGAGGGTCCCAGTGGTCTTTGCCCATGAACCAGGTCCTAAAAACCTCGACGCACAGCCTAGCATATAGGGGGCAAAACAAAAGGTAATGAGAAAGATCTTCGACCTGAAGTCACCCACAAAGACAGAATCTTAATTCTGGCGGGATACCCAGAAAGCGGCCTTCCATTACCTTTGTATTCACCATATTGAATCTTAATAGGGTCAAAGCCCTCCTGATTTTAAAGTTGGATATATCAGAAAGATAAGATTAAAAGTCCACACCCAATTTGAACATGAGATAACATGGGGCTATCCTCTGGTCATTTAGTGCCGCTGTTTAAGATTGAAGAGCCACATCGGAAAGCCTGGTTTTAATTAAAGATTTAGCCTGGGACCTAGAATAGTATGCCAGGCTTAATGTAAATAGACCAGTTTGGGAAAGATACATTTGTACTGCTTTGTGCCATTGATAGTCTGAAAATAAATTAGATTGTTCCTGCCAGCAAATTCTTGGAAACCGGTCAGGTGCCATGGCACGAATGCAAAGCCAATAACACAACAGCAGAAATTTTATTTTAGAGGCAATTGGAAGAGTACCAGTTTCAGCTCTCAGAAAAGAAACGGGGGTGCCACAAGGGGCACCAAGGATGGTTCTTAAAATTTTGTTCTGTAGAACGCCCCATATACCAGCTGAGGTAGCAACTTTTCGTGTACCAGTTTAAGTAGAGGGTCTGTTCTTTTCCCGCTCCAAGAATTCCAAAATTTCAGTATCCCATTAGAGGTGTGTGCCGCTTTCAGTTTTACAGAGTCCAGGTGAGCTCTCCAACTGCCAGTGCGGGAAAACCAAATACCTAGGTATTTGTATTTATCTACTTGCTCAAGAGGGGCATGGTTGAATAACCAATGTTGTTTTTTTAACTTTCCTAGAAAAAAACAAAATTTTGGTTTTATCCTGGTTAACACATAAGTGATTGTTAGTGCAGTATTGGTTTACGGTAACCAGCCGGCGCTTCATTCCAGCTTTGGAGGTAGACAAGATGACCATGTCATCAGTGTAAAGAAGAACTGTGATAAGTCTGCCACCAATTGCTGGAGGGTGGCCGCCACTGCCTTGTAGACTGTCAACAATGTCATTTATAAAAATATTAAATAAAAAGGGAGCCAACACGCAACCTTGCGTAACCCCATTTGTTGCCAAAATTGGGTCGGATAATGTCCCCCCTGAATTGAACCTAACTAGTATTAGAACCTAGTATTAGAATAAAGGAGGCGGACTAGTAATAAAAGATGCTCATCTAAATTTAGGGACGGTAGTTTATCCCACAGAATCTTTCTGTCAATACTGTCACGCCACCTTTAGGGCGACAAACAGGGCAAACACAGAATTGTTACAAATGTGAACATACTTGTTCATGACGTGGGACAAAGTAAAACATTGGTCCAAAGTTGAGCAGTTTGATCGAAATCCAGCTTGCTCTTCAGCTAGCAGGGAATTCGCAGCGGCTCAGTCCTCTAGTCTACTCAGTATGCATTTGGCAAAGACCTTAGCTATGGTGTCTGTCTATTAAGCTAATAGGCTTGTAATTAGCGGGAAGTGATTTGTCATCTTTTTTAAATATAGGGAACATCGGTTTAGGATTGGGCTGTCTCTAACATTCTTTCATACAAACATTGAGGTTTTGTTTTTTCTTCACTTCTCTAAGGCCACATTGTACTACTTAGAGTCCAGGCACTTAGAACTTACCCACTAAGATATAGCAAAGAATTGGGATTCTTCAATTCTAACTCTCCCTGTCTTTGCACATAAAAGTAGTAGCATTTCAGGGTTACCCTCTGATCTTGATGACCGTTCACTCAGTGACCTTGTGGTTTTGTGGAAAAACTTGTTGACTGAGGCCATTGACCGGCCGGCTCCTAAGCATCCGCTTCCTTGGCAACAACAACGCAGGCCTCCATGGTTTGTGGAAGACCTGTGGTAGTTGAAGCAGGAAGGGTGTCAGATGGAGCGACTGTGCCGTTGGTCTTGTACTGAAGCTGACAGATTGCGGCATAGGGCTAGATTTTCGGGCCTATGCTGTGGCTGTCAGGGCAGCAAAAAAAGGATTTTTTTTGCTACACTGCTTGCATCCACGAAGTCTCATCCAGCAGAGCTTTTCCGGGTGGTGAGGGGACTGGTCAGTTGGGCCTCTCTCCGCCTGGAACTGGAATCTTCCAGTGCCCACTCTAACATGTTTGTTGAATACTTTGCAGATAAAATTGTTCGGATTCACTAACTGACTTTGACTCCACACTTATGACAATAGGAGAACCAGAGGTTATGGAGGCCCCACCTTGTCTGATTTTGTGGGATCTGTTTCAGTGGGTGATGCCCGCCGCTGCGGAGGATGTTCTGGGGGATGTTAGAGCCATGTCTTGTGACTTGACCCATGCCTGTTCTGGCTGGTTAAGGCCAGCTCGGAGACATTGGGACTGCTGCTGGTGGGTGTGATCAGTGCCTCCCTTCGGGAGGGCAGGGTGCCGGACTGTGTCAAGGAGGCAGTGGTGTGGCCCCTGCTCAAAAAAACATCACTTGATGTTGCTTCCTCTGCCAGTTATCAGCCTGTCTCTAACCTTCCCTTTTTAGGAAATGTGGTGGTCCGCCTCCTCAGGGGGACGGCTTGCTGCAAGCACATTACATCAGTACTCTGCGCTCTAAACTGGTTGCCTATAGTCTTCCGGGCCTGATTCAAGGTGTTGGTACTTACCTATAAAACCCTATATGGTCTAGGCCCCACCTATCTGTGGGATCGCCTCACACTCCTTGTCCAGGATCAACCCCTGTGGTCTACCAGGAGCGCTCTTCTTGAGATCTCCCGGGTGGCCCGGGGGGGGGGGCACAATGGAGAGGGCATTCTTGGTAGTGGTGTGTAGGCTGTGGAACTCCCTTCTGGCGGAGGCCCGAGTGGCTCCGGACTTTGCCTCATTTTGAAGTCAGTGAAAGACCTGACTGTTCCGCCAGGCCTTTGGTGAGAGAGATGGGTAGGGTGTGGGGAAGGGTTTTATGCTACCCCTCTTTTTTTTTACTTAGTTTATTTTATGGTTTTTATCTGTGATTTATGGTTTTAATGATATTTTAAATTATGTTTTGTAAGCTGCCTTGAGCTGCTTTGCAGGAGAGGCTGGGTAGAAATTTTGTAAAATGAAATAAATAAAGAAATCTTGACTACAGTTTTCTCCCACTCTAGCCCCCTCAAAATTTGCACTTCCTCTTGGGTTTCTTGCATAATTTGATGTATTGTAGCGCATGAACATTTTCTTCAAGTTTCTATGTCTGACAGATTTATAAAGGGCCACAGAGCACCCCTCAATCAAGACCTGGGCAGTCTATTTCTCTTTTTCATCTTCATTTGTGGTTTGTTTATTCTGACTGCCTATAGACTTCATTTACTGAATTTGCCTCAGATCGCTAGGAATCTAAGTCTCTTGGTCTTCTTACGAACATGCACGGCACCTTGACTGTTGGCCTAACTGGAATCCTTCATCTGCCAGAGTTTTATCTTGTGAGCTGCCTATAGGGACAGCTTTCCCTCAGCTTCATCCTTCCTCTTCCTCAGGTTTCCTTTCCCAGCCTCTTACATTCAAATTGGCTCGCTGTTCTTCCTCTTGCTGTGCTTGTGTAGGCAGCTAATTATCTGCAGCACCATGGGCCTTTTCTAGGACCTAGCCCTGCACTTAACTCCCTAGGTGCCACAAGGAAGTGAGCCTACTTCACCTCAAAGCTGTTCTTTTAAAGTTTAAGTTGTTTAGATAATTATCTTGAGAATTCCACCGAGTTTGCTAAAATGTTTTATGAGCTTATCTTTGTCAGACATACAGTAACCATAGTCTATAGAAAATTATCTAGACATCTTGTCAGATATCCTACAGTGTTCTGCAAACAAAAGGAAAAATTTCCTGCAATTCATATTGGTTGTTCTCACAATTTTTCTACTGGCTCAGATGGTCATTAACCAGGAAGATGCAAATCATTTTTTTTCTTTTTCATGCTATGAATTCTATATGATTAGCAGTGTATAAGAATCTGATTTTCTATAGCTCCTTTCATATGCAAGGTATCTCACAGCACTTTGTAGGAACAAAATGCTAAAATAACAAGCCCATAAATATGCTGAATCTGTAAGGTAGCAACAGCTTTTCCCCCCTCAAAGAGCCACACAGAGCCTTAGCTGAGTGGTTCTTGTAAGAGATGACATATAGAGTCAGAATCATCCCTTTTTTCATTCCCCCGTTGTTCCATTGGAAATAAGCTGTGAGTGACAGGTTTTATCAAGCAGCACATCTTTGCCCACACATATGCCACTTTAGCTCTGCCGCACAGTATAATGGAGGGGTGGAGTCTAGAGTTTCACCCATTCCTGAAACTTTGTCTGCTTCAGACAACAAGACAAGGGGACATTAGAGCAACAAACTGTGAAAGCCAAAGGCAATACAAGCAAAAATCACAATATGCTCTAAAAGATCTATAATCATGAGGAAGCATCCATGACAAAAAGATGTACAAGGCAAATAGTTGCAGAAGACAGATTATGGTTATAGATCACATATGAATGCTTAAAAGTTTATAATATGCTCAGTGAGTACTGCAGTCTTGATCAAAAGTCAGGAGTATCCAGTCCTTAATAAACTTGATGAACATTGAAGTCTCAATCAAATTCCCAAACATCAAACATGTTTCAACTGTGTAGTCTTCATCAGGGATAGTTTTTTATCTAATGAAAAAGACAAAATTGAAAGAACTAAATACTGTCAACAACAATGTCCACAATAGAACACTTAAATTCTATAGCCCAAAGCAGAAACAATTGATAACAGTACAGTTATTTTAAAAAATCACACATTGCTGGCATCCTGGAGACCTTCAAAATGGCAAATTCCCTGTACTTTCCAAATGATGAAATATCGCTAATAAAAAATGAAAAACAAAATGTAAATAACATATAAAAAAGAAAAAAGAATGGAAAAAAGAAAACTGAAAAAAGGAAGGGGGTAAAGCGGGGAGAGAGGGGAGGGGTGGGTAAAGGGGGGGGAAAAGAAAAAGGGGGGAAAGAAGAGAAAAAGAATAAAAATCAAAAGAAGGAGGGAGGGGAAGGGGAAAAGGAAAAAGAAGGGAGGAGAAAAAGGGGGGAAAAAGGAAAGGAAAAAAAGACAAGAATACTGGAAAAGGAAAAATAGAAATGAAGTAGGAAAAATAAAAAGTGTCTATCTTATTCTTTGTAAGGCACCAGGTAGGTACATTGCTGGTGCTATATAAATGCTAATAATAATAATAATAATAATAATAATAAATAATATTGAAAAAAAGGATGAAGGAACAAAAAGAAAAGGGTAAATTAAACTCTGAACTAACCAAAAGGGTAATCTCAATTCTCTGTGCCCAGGATCTCAGCAACTGAATGGAAGGAAACCAGACTAACAAAGAGAGGTTGTGTAAGAGATATTACTCAAGTGTACCAGTGACTCTAATAGATAATATTATGGATAAACTTAAGTTAACAACCATCACACAGTAATTATTAAGCCACAATAAGCAGTCAAACTTAAATAAAACTGTTGAGAGCCAGTGAATCATTTAAACCAGAAGGGGAAAAAGTTTTAGGTTAAAATATCCGAAAGGATTCTCATTGTAGAATCTTTTTCTTGTTGTTAATTCTGACTTAAGTTTTTCAATTGCCCCAAAGGTCACATCAGACCAGCTGTGCCCCATCTCTAAGTAATGAGAGACTAATGGGGTTCACAATACTTGCCTTCTTAAGCAACTTAAATGCTCTCCAATTCTTACTTTCAGTTACTTTGAAGTTTGTCCAATATATATGTTATTATATGGACAACAAATTGCATAAACAACGTGTAGAACTTCAGTTTGTAAATTGAGTAAGGGAATAAACTGTCATTAAAAGTAAAGGATTTCATATTGGAAGTGTATTTGCAGGAAGAACACGTACCACATTGGAAATTACCCACAGATCTTGACAAGTGCTTGATATGTTGTGCTGAAGCCCTCATTAAGTCTGGTTTTACCAAAAGTTCTTTGATTTTTTTAGGGCATTTAAACGCAATGGGGGTGGGGGGCAAAATACAGCTAGGAATATGTGAAACCAATCTCCAATATTTTGAAATAACTGCATGAACTTTACTAGATAAATGACCAAAAGTAAGAGAACAGACAACTCTATTGTCATTGGTAGATCTTTTCTGTTTCCTTCAAACTATCACATCGGGAACTCTTAGAAGCTCTTGAAATAACTGCATATAGATCTCTTTTAGAATACCCCTGAGAGTAAAAATGATTAAAGTCTTTCTGACTCATTTTTAAATGCAGATGGGGAGGAACAGTTCCTTCTAGCTTTAAGAAATTGCCCATATGGGATGTTTTGCCCAAAAACCTTTGTCTACTTCTTCCAGTTTGAGGGGTGAACATTACTGTTAAATCTCTTCCCTCCAAACTGATTTTGTAATTTGGAGTTCACTGCTTTGTCAAAGCCATTTAAGTAGATTCTAACAATAACAAACTGCTTGAAGTTATTATTTCTCGTGCAGCTATGACAGTAAACAAATGTAGACACGAACCCAAACAACATAATTACAATGACAATGCTGAAGTGTCACAATGAAAGTCATGTAGCCTGCATGGATTTATTTGTCAGCCATATCTGAAAGCTTTGTTGGAATCCTGTTTACCTCAGGCAAACAATAAAAGCTGAAGGAAATGAAGAAAATGTACAATGTGCTTGTTCCATTAAATTAAAATGTGAAATGGTTGGACTCTTCATTATGAAACTTTATACTGTATGAAAGATAAATAGATGTGTACACAACTTTCATTTACCTTCCACAGACACAGGTTGATATATTAAGGAATGCCAAATAGGACAGACACAGTCTACCAGTTCGTGAAATGAAGACTGAATATTTTTTTCTTCATAGACATTAAATATAATAAGTAAAATAATAATTTCAATTAGCATATGTGTAAATAAAGTAGCTGTATGGGCTCTAAACATTTATTTCAAATCTTATTAACTCTCTATACAAAATAAATTCAGTGCAAAGTTACAGAAATTTCTCTATAGCTAGGGCCCAGGTAGGTGATGGACCAGTGGATGGGCACACCAATACACCCACACCCACCCCACTTTGTGCTCTCTCTTCTGGAGGCAAGGACATTTTAATATTTTACGGGCACTGCAGACAGTGTTGATTGGCGGGCCCTTCCCTGGGAAGTGAACAGAAATTTTGTAGAGATTTTTGTGTCCAAAATGTTATTGTAGGGGGAAACATTGGTGTTTTACATGCACATGCTACATACAATAGCAACATGTATAATAGAGCCTCGGAAGTGTTTTGTACATGCGTTAGAAAATGCAAATGTTAGAAAATGCAAATGTGCGTTGTAGTGCGTTCCTGAGTTTAGATTTAGAAAATCTGTTCTGTCATTTTTAAGTTACGATGTTTTGACTTTCCCATGTTATCCAGTAGAGAGAGTGAGATTTTTAAGTTATGTCAGGATGGACATGGATTATACGTACAACAGACATGCACATGTTTTATTTACGTGTCCCTCTACCATCTCAAAGAGAAGAGAATGCGTATCCTTGCATAGGATATACATGGAGAGGTTATTATACATAGATGTTCCATGTCATGATGGACATGGATTATACATATAGCAAACATGCGGACATTTTATGTCGTTGTCCATCTACCCTCTCATAAGAACATAAGAAGTGCCATACTGAATCAGACCCATGGTCCACTGAGCCTAGCATCCTGTCTCTGACAGTGGCCAGCTATACAGTAGTTCAAGGGAAGTACAAGTACAGGTCATGGAGGTGTGACACATCTCCTGCTATCCACTTCCAACTACCAGTAGCCAGGGATTTAAGCACCAACTAGTAAGAATGTATGGCTCTATCCTCTAAGAATTTATCTAGTTTACATTTGAAGCTAGATATGGTGCTGGCTTTCATGCATCTACTGGCAACGAGTTCCACAACTGTATTGTCCACTGAGTAAAAAAGTACTTAATTTTGTTGTTTTAAATCAGCTGCCATTTAACTTTAGAAAGTGTTCCGTTGTTCTCTTATTGTGAGAAGAGGAAGACAGCAGTTCCATATTTACTTCTATCATATCCCCCCATAGCTCATCCCACACTGTTATCCACCTGCAGATGCACTGTGTAGCAGTACCATTCTGCCACCGGAAACAGGGATAATCTGGGGAATAAACTGTTGCAGACCAAGCAGCAGCAGCACCACCAAAATGTAGAAGGAATTGCAGATGGCAATGTTTTCCCTCTCAAAAAGTCATGTATGTCCTTTGATGGTGCTGAGACATGGCGAGTATAGACCACCATTATAATAAGCCTATTTATCCCCTGTTATGGGCCCATAAGTCTCAAACTGTGGAGCAGGTGAAACAAGATGGTAGGATCTCAACGTCTGTGAAGGCTTGAGTGGAACGAGATCTCCAAACGTCTTGGCTTCATTGCCATTGAATTTAGATTCCATTTCTTTCAAGAATCATATGGGCGTTGATGTGCAGCAGCTTCTCCACATTAAAAGAAACCATGCACAGGCATCTTCTATGAAAAATCTATTGTATGAGGACAATCATCCTTCGATGGTGGTGATGATCATATCCCCCCTTAATCGCCTCTTCTCCAAGCTAAACACCCCAACCTGTTGAGCCTCTCCTCATATGGAAGTTAATCTACCCCTTCTATCATCTTCGTTGCCTTTCTCTGAACTTTTTTCAGTTCTATCTTTCCTAAGATGGGGCAACCAGAACTGCAGACACTATTCAAGGTGGGGTCATAGCAAAGATTGATACAGCGGCATTATGATATTTTCTCTTTCATTTTCTATTCCTTTCACAATAATGCTTAGAATTTGGTTTGCCTTTTTGACTGCTGCTGCACACTGAACTGATGTCTTCAGGCAACTATCCACAATGGCCACAATCCCAAACCCCTGTGCCTGGAATCTGCATGGGATTTGCATGGCACAATGCATTCCCAATGGACATGCGTGCGGGTTGCATGAGTGTGTGTGTGTGTGTGTGTGTGTGTGTGTGTGTGTGTGTGTGTGTGTGTGTGTGTGT
>QEPC01012510.1:2381919-2401239 GCA_003113815.1 Sphenodon punctatus
AGCCTCAAGAGATGGTTTCTTGAGCAGGGGCCTAACCACAGCCTCCTTTAGGCAGTCAGGCACCCTGCCCTCCTGAAGGGAGGCACTAACCACCCCAGCCAGCAATGGCCGTAACGTCTCCTGGCTGGCTTTCACCAACCAGGATGGGCAGGGGTCTTGTTCGCAAGTGGTGGCATGAACAGATCCCAACAAGGACTCAACATTGGCAGTCACCACCATCTGAAACCGATCCCACAAAACAGGACAGGATGGGGCATCCATAGCCCCGAGATGATCCTCTGCAATAACTGTGGTACCGAAATCATGGCAGATGCGAGCGATCTTATCTACAAAGTACTCGATAAACCGGTCACAGCAGTCACTGGATTGCTCCAGGTCCAGGTGGAGGCACGCAGGAGTCACTGACCAAACCTTTCACTACCCGGAAAAGCTCTGCTGGATGTGACTTTGCAGATGCAATAAGGGCAGCAAAGAACTGCTTCTTTGCTACCTACACCGCCACAGTCTAGGCCTGTTATATTAACTACCCTCCAATCTTCTGGCACAGAGGAGGATTTTAGTGATAAGTTACATATTATCGATAGTAGTTCAGCATTTTCAGATTTGAGTTCTTTTAGTACCTTTGGATGAATACCATCTAGCCTGGGCTGATTGATTAGTTGCCCTTTTCAGAGTTTGGCAGAGCAGCATCCTGGGCTTAGGGAGTTATGGAAGCAGGGACTGAAAGGAGATCCGTACACAAGTGCATGCTACTGCTGCTGGACTACTCTATCTTTTTCCCAGATGGGGGAACAGGGTATAAGTGTCATGGGGGTTGGCGGTGAGAGTGGTTAAGGGACCATCCCTTCCTTGACACAATCCCTAGCCCCATAGGAATCTCAGGCACCAGGCACCTGTTGTGCAGCCCCTGTGTCTGTTCTGTCTAGTTTCAGGAACTGCGCAGCTGACCCAGGTGACACTGAGGGGCCCAAGCCCAGGGGGATGTTTGCTCCATCAGGGAGGCATTGTGGCACCTTGGATTACCTTGGTATCCCTGTGCGGGGGCTCCTGATGAATGGGTGTTTCATTTCAAACACTGCACACCCTGGTGCAGGGGGTGTGGCCACTAGTGGCAAGGAGAGGAAGAGTTTCCCTCTCTAGTGCTGGGCTCTTATTGCCAACTGTGGGTGCTGGCAGTTGATCTGGACTGCCACTTGTGCAGTCGTGGTATGTTTAACTGAATTAGGGTCAAAAGCTGTATGGGGGCAGTTTCTTGTTGGTGCAAATTAACTTTCCATCAGAGAGGATGCCCACTACCAGCAGACCATATTCAAAGGTTCCAGGAAAAGATGCACAGCAAGAAGAGGGTAGGACTTTTCCAAAGCAGGGAGGTGCTAGGAGGAAAACAGCAGGTAGGATTGGGCTCATGAAAACCAGGAGAGGATTGTGTGACATATTTCTTTTCTTCATGATTTTAGAGCAGAGGTATGCATGTAGGCTTGAAATTTAAGTACTGCACATAACATATGTAATTTGTGCATACTCTTTGGGTACGTTTCCCCCAAAGTACATATAAAGGGGTATGGTATGGTATCCTGCACTTACACTGGTTTACTTGCTTCCAGAGTGGCATTAGAAAAGTCATACATTTATGCAAAATGAAGAGGGTAACCTAGCATCTATGTTGCTGTACATATGTTGCCGCAATATCAGTAGAAAATTGTACATTGACTTTAGGTTTAATGAGAAGGTTATGTCTGAGTTACGAGACGTGTGCTTGCACTTCAGTGATGTGATGAATAGGCTTTAACTTAACTTAGAGAGTTTAGGAAAAATGATGTGTAGATGGAGAGATTAAGGTTGGTAGTGTTGTAGGAGGGGGAATTTAATGTATTCCCTTTAAAAAACCAGGAAAATTCTAGGATCAAATTCACTCTTTGGTTTAAGAGAGGAGTTAAGGCTCTTACAAATTCAGTCATTCTCCAAAAAGCATGGTAATTGAAAATTAAGGCTCCCACCTTAACTTGTGTGCCATGTAAGCAGTAAAAACATTGTACAGTCTCGCATATTGTGTTTGCATACAACTTAGGCTCCATTTACCCACACTTTGGGCACTTTTAAACGAGACAAGAAACGCAGCTGATCCTTTGATTGGCCGCATTTCTTAGCGCTCGTTTAAACAGTGCAGCCGGATCTTCCCCCGTGTCAGACCGGGCAGGCGATCCTGCCCCCTCCGGGTTCTTTGGGCGAGTGCGCATGCGCAGAAGGATGCACATGCGCACAAACACTGGACACCATGTCTGATGCTCTTCTGAGCATCAGACACGGTGTTCAGAGGAAGGCAGGGGGGAAGATGCCGGCACTGAACGATCCCGCTTGTGAGCGGGATCGACTAACAGCGCCCTTTGCCTTGGTTTTCAGCCCCAATCCTCTTCCTCTATAGTTTGGGGAAACATGAAGCTAGGGACAGCAGGGGGTCAGGGGACAGCTTACTCCTAACCTCCTGCTTTCCCTTTAGTTAGTTAGTTAGTTAGTTAGTTAGTTAGTTTTACTCCGCCCTTCCCTGAAGGCTCAGGGTGGTCCACAAAAACATAAAATACAATTAAAAGACACTTCATTAAATAGAACCCAGCAAAAAACCCTACTCAGTCCAACCCCAACCACCCAACAACTTCCCACCCAATCCCCACCTGCCAAATGATTTACTAAAAAGAAAGATCTTACACTGCCTCCGAAAGATGCTCAGGCCTCGACTCAGATGAACCTCCAGGGGGAGGGAGTTCCACAACATTGGGGTCCAACCCCCTGCATGCACCCGTCATATGGATATAAGTGGCAGATGGAACCCACAGGAAGGTGCGCCTGGCTAACCAGAGGGCCACAACGAGGCACGGTAGAAAGGCGGTCTTTTAGATTTATGGGGTGCAGGCCATCTACAGCTTTAAAGGTCAAAACCAGCACCTTGAATTGTGCCCAGAAAGCTATAGACAGCCAGTGCAGACTCTGGGGCACAGGTGAAATGTGCTCCCAGCGACCCGTCCCCAAAAAGAGCCAGGCCACCACATTCTGCACCAGCTACAGCTTCAGAATAGTCATCAAAGGCAGCCCCATGTAGAACACATTGCAGTAATCTAGCCTCGAGGTGATGAAAGCATAGATGACAATGGCCAGGCCTGAATTAGAAGGAAAAGGCTTCAGCCTCCTCGCCCGATGGAGTTGGTGAAAAGCATAGCACCTGCTCCATTGATTTCATTTGGATGGGGGAGAATGGGAAAGTTGATTACTAGGGGGCTGTATATGGGGGGAACAAGTGAATGGATGTGGGATGTGTACAGGGAAACAAGGCTGGTGGCAGCCAGGCAGTGGGGGAAGTATATGGCAACCAATCTTCAGTCAGGAGCCACATCTGAAAGACAGCCAAATCGCTTTCCAATACAGTATAGTATCCAATGCATGATATGTTAGGGCAAATGTCTGCCTGCCCTTAATCATCTGTGAAGTAAGCAGATGCACTGAGCTGATGCCCAAGAGGGGGGCTATAAATATGACCTCAGTGTCTACAGTAGAGACAGGGATCAAATCCATAATATTGGGGCAGGGAGGAGCTATTGGTTTGTACTGGGCCCTCACATTTCTTTCACAGGCTCTGCTGGTACAAGACTCATTCAGTCATATCAATGGATCTGGTGCCATGAGATAGAGCTGATGCCAAACAGCCAGAGGAATGCACTGTAAGTCAAGTTAGTGCTTAGAAAAAGGTACCACACAGACTGAAATCCTGATACTACCCTCAATACTGGATCAGCCTACAAGACAGTAAGCTACCCCATAACTAAGGCTCTTCATTTGTCGTGGAGGTCACGGATTCCGTGAGTTCAGGAGACCTTTGTGACTTCCTCAGTCATCAGCAGCTGGAGCTTGGGAGAGCTGGGCAGGGTCTTTGGGCCCGGCAAAACCACTGACGTGGCAGCAGGAACTGTCCCAAGCGGGACTGTTAGTGCAGCTGCGATGTAGCAGCTTGGGAGAGCTCGGCAGGGGTTGCAGGCCAGCAAAGCTGCAGCAGAGGCAGCACGGCAGGATCGGAGCCAGAAGTTAAGCAGTGGCAGCAGGAGGAGAGCTACTGCCATTTCCACCCAGGAGTAACCTGCTGTGCCATCCCTCCTGCTCCAGCACCCACTGCCTCTGCTTGAAGGACCCTAGGCATGGGCGAACAGATCGCAGTTCGTGTTCGGCCGTTCGGTTTGGCCGCGTTCGGTTCGTGTGTTCGTGTTCGGTCATATCGTGCGTTCGTGTTCGCCCATTCGGTTCGGTAGCGTTCGTGTTCGGACATTCGTGTTCGGTTGTTCGGGCAGGTCGTGCGTTCGTGGTCGGACGTTCGGTTCGTTCGCGATCGGGTTGTGCGTTCGTGTTCAGACGTTCGGTTCGTTCGCCATCGGGTTGTGCGTTCGTGTTTGGTCGTTTTGTGTTCGGGTGGTTCGCGCATTCAAATATTTATATCTCTATATCTACACTAATAACTAACTAACTACCTAACTAATAAATGTATTCTAAATGCTATGAATAACTCCAACAAACCCTAAAGCTGAATCACAGAAAACACTAAACACTATCTCTATCAGTAAACCTTAAACTAAACTACTCCTACTATGTCAAAACAAAAATGTATCTACCTAATCCTATCTATCTACCTATGAATATATGGGATGGGGGTTGGGGGGCAATCACAAACAAGACAAGGAGGGGTACAAAACTGAAATGAAACCTAAATCAATCTATAAATTAATATACTACTACTCTAATGAATCAAAAAAACAGGGGAAGGGAATGGGGAGGGAATATTCAATGGAGGGGGGAGGGAAGGAGGAAGATTGAAGATTGAACACAGGGAGGGATAAAAACAAAAAATAACAACTAAATCTATCAAAGCTAATGTAAATAAATGAGAATATGGGGGTAGATGGGTTGGATGGGTGAAATAGGAGGAGGATGGCAATGGATTGGGGAGCTGGAAAATGCTGGGTGAGGGAGCCTTCTGAAACGCCTGCTGCTCAGGAACAGTGACTAGCTCAGAAGGTATTGGGAAGGGGGGAGGCAGACAGTTTTGTTTCTTGCTGCGCCCGCCTCAAATCAGCCCCATTGGCTCCGTGCAGCCTAGCCCGTGGCCAATCATAGACTGCCAAGCCAGTGGTCTGAGGCGAAAAGAGATGGTGATTCATCAGGCTGGCTGCTACTCCAAGCCCCCCACCCCTGGTGCCTGGAAGTCTGCTCCTAGCTGAGTCAAATGACTTCCCCCTCCCTGCTACATTTGGCCTTCCAGTGACCTGACAGAAGACCATGTTTTAGCCACCCGAACACAACCGAACGCGATTCGAATTGAATGAACTGTTCGGCCATTTCATCGTTCGGTGTTCGGTTCCGTTCGGTGTGTTCGCCATTTTCGTCGTTCGGTGTTCGGTTCCATTCGGTGTGTTCGCCATTTCGGTGTTCGGTGTTCGGTTCCATTTGGTGTGTTCGTGTTCGTGTTCGGTTGTCCGAACAGGCCGAGTTCGGGCTGAACACCGAACTACCGAACCGCGTTCGCCCATCCCTAAAGGACCCCCTTTATCCTGACACTGCCTCTCCAAGCCTAACTCCATTCTAAGAATTGCATGGTAATTTCATCTTGGCAGTCTTCTGGTCCTTGTCCTCTCTACAGAGAGCACCAGCTAAGGTGACAGTTCTGATTAGTTATTATTCAAATGCCCTACCAATAGGGATCTGGACAGAGACCATCAAATAATTTAGTCAAAACCATAGCTATTGCTTGGTAACAACAGGCAAATTGCTACCGGCCTAGCCAGATTCAAATATATGGCATCAAGGTAAAAACATTTGTTAAAAATGAGCCAACCAAGCCTTAGTAAAACCACTTAATTTTATTTTTGCAGACTTAATTTTAATCCCAGAAAATCACTTAAGCATGACATTCAAACTTTAGCTCTTTCTGTTATTTATAAGGCAATCTGTTTTTCATGGCTGGATACACAGTGCAACACCAGCCTAAGATTTGGGGCAGGGGGGGCGGCAAAGGGGTGGAGTAGCAGTGATCTGTAAATACATCTTGGCCTTTCGAAGGTAGTCACTCATTATCCAAGGGAGTGTGTCCACCTTGTGTAGGATTTGGCCACGGATAAATTGGGGATTTTGCTGGTGTACCACCCCACTGCACAGCAGGCTCTCTGACCCTAAGTTGGTCTCAGAGGTGGTCTTGAAGTCATCCAGACTTATATTCTTGGGTGACTTCATCATACATGCAGAGATTAACCTTTTGGGGTCAGAATGGTTAAACCATTACATTTTGAAGGCCCAGATCCCTGCCTTCCTATGATAGTAAGTTGGAAACTGGAGTTCCGATCATTGGGGATGTTGTTATAACACTGTTGTCATGGTCAAACTATTACTTTCTGAAGGCCCAGATCCCTGTTCTCCTATGCCCTTGTTGGGGTAGGGGACCAATTAGGTTGGTCCGCCCGTGGAGACTAATGGATCCAATTGATTTCCAGAACTCTCTGGGGGATTTGCCCACTGAACTTGATGGCTACTCTGCTGATGACCTGATTGCTTTGTGGAATGATATCCTGACCATGGCCATTGACACGGTTGCATCCAGACATCTGCTCCCCCCTGCTATACGGGGGACCTGAGGCGGTTGGATCGGGAGAGTAGGTGGTTAGAGTGCACGTGGCACTCAACTCGCACTGAAGCCCACTGATTTCAGTGTAGATCATTTTGGAAGGACTACGCTGTGGCTGTGATGGCAGCAAAGAAAGCTTTCTTCTCCGCCATCATAGTGTCTGCAAAGTCTCGTCCTGCAGAACTGTTCCAGGTGGTGAATGTTCTGATAAATCTGTTCTGTCTTTCGCATGAACTAGTGTCATGTACTGCCTGCTGTGACATTTTTATTTATTACGATACAGATAAAATTGCTCATATTCACCATGACTTGGGTGATACTATTTTATCTGCAGGGTCAGAGTTTGGGGTTGTGGAAGCTCAGCCTTGTCCTGTTTGTTTGGATTGGTTTCAGTTAGTGCTGCCCATTGATGTGGAGAATGTGCTTGGAGCGGTGTGGGCAACCAGTTGTGAACTAGATCCTTGCCTGTCCTGTCTGGTGAAAGCCAGCCAGGAGACATTGGAGTTGATGCTGGCCGGGGTAGTCACTGTCTCCCTCTGGGGAAGGTAGGTTGTTATACACCCTTAAAGTTGCAGTGGTCTGTCCCCTGCTTAAGAAATCATCTTTGGATGTTGACTCCCTCGTCAGCTATAGACGCTGACATCTTTGGATGGTGACTCCCCGGCATCTGACTTATTGAACAGGTGATTGCCCAGAAGCTTCAGGCTCATGTCAATGCCATCAGATTCCTGGACCCATTTCAGTCAGGTGTTTGTCCATGGTATAGCACGGAGATTGTGCTTGTGGCCTTGGTTGATGATCTACATCTGGAGATCAACAACGGAACTGTGCCATGCTGTTCTTGTTAGACCTCTCAGCGGCCTTTCATACGGTTGATCATGAGGTGTTGTTGACATGATTGCGGGACTGCTCATGAGTGGTTCCATTCATTTCTGTTGGGGACGTTCCAGTGAGTGGTGATGGGAGCTTGCTCATCATCCCCCTCCCCCAACCTCCCCTTTGACAGCCCACAGGATTCCATCTTATCTCCCCTTTTGTTTAATGTGTACCTGAATACCCTGGGCAAGATCATTCAGAGAATTGGAGTAGAGTACCATCAGTATGCTGATGACTCTCCGCTCTACCTCTCTTTTTCATCCAACCCAGATTGGAGTCTCAGTGCTTACCCAAAGTCTGAGGTGAGGAGACTGCGTTCCATTCATCTAACTCAGATCTGGCCACCATCATCCATGCTTTCATTACCTCGAGGCTAGACTACTCCAATGTGCTCTACGTGGGGCTACCCTTGGTGACTGTTCGGAAGCTGCAGCTGTTGCAGAATGCAGCGTCCTGGCTCCTTTCAGGGGTGGGTCACTGTGAGCATATTACACCTGTACTCTACAATCTGCACTGGCTCCCTATAGCCTTCCAGGCACAATTCACAGTATTGGTTTTGATCTTTAAAGCCCTAAACAGCCTGGGCTCCACATATCTTTGTTGCCAAATCCTGTCACGTCTCCCTCCATAACATTGCTAAGATTCGTCCTTTTCCCTCTGTCTCCTCTACCCAAACCCTTGTTCATGCCCTGGTCATCTCTCACCTCGATTACTGTAACCTCCTTCTCACTGGCCTCCCCCATTCTTACCTTTCTCCCCTTATCTCCGTCCAAAACTCTGCTGCCAGGGTAATTCACCTCACCCATCGCTTCGACCATGTGCAGCCCCTCTTCTCCTCTCTTCACTGGCTCCCCCTTCCTGAATGAATCCTACACAAGCTCCTAGTCTTCACCTATAAAGCTCTTCACAACCTTGCTCCCCCCTACCTCTCTGCACTAATTTCCCTCCATACTCCAGTTCATGAACTCCACTCCTCCTCTGTCCCCTCTCTCGCCCTTCCTCACCTCCTCTGTCCCCTCCACCCGAGGTTCACCAGAACCTGTGGCTGAGCATATTCCAGAGAGGCAGTGTAAAACTTTTCTCTTTGGCAAAGCATTTGGTAGGTGGGGTTAGAGTCTATGGGGGGAGGGCTAGAGGTGAAGGTGGGTTTTTCTTTTAAGGAGATCTTTAAAGGGAGATTTATAGTATTTCTATTTTGTGTGTTTTATGTAAGCCGCCTTGAGGGAAGGGCAGAGTAGAAGTCTGAATAAATAAATAAAAATAACGGCTCAGCAGGAGGCAGACACTTTGAGTGTTTTAAAACCAGATGGGGTAGGGAGGATCTGTGATCAGTGCGAGGGACGTACTTCAAACCAGCAGCCCCACACACAACTGCCCCATCCACTCACCGCCAACCCCATCCCCGCACGGGGCACTCCAGCTTTCCCGGAGTGCCCCGTTGTTGGGTGGGTGTTGCATAGGTCATGGGAGCACGCATCCCCACACACCTGTATTCAAACGGGACCTCACCCACATGGACGGCGACTGTCCATGCATGAGGGTGTCTCGTTTAAACTGCCCTCGGTGTTGCGCTAAGTGTAGACTGAAGAAGTTTCTTAAAGAGGCAGCTAGATATTCTTCTAGTGCAGAGGGCAAAGTCGACAGAGACAACTTTGCCCTTTTTATGATACCTAGATCTTCCACCCAGGGCAGCCTTCCTTTTGTCCGCTTTGAAAATCAGTATGAGCTCTGCAAAGAAGCTGCGGGCAGGGGTGCTCAAAGGGTGTTGTCTGGATGGCAGAACATAGAGGAGGGTCCAAATTGTGGCTCTGTGCTATGAGTCCATCCTCTAACTTTGAACACATGCCCTCATCTCCACTCCCTTCCTCTGAGCTCACTCTCCCAGTGCTTGAAGGTAGGAACTGGATCCATGGGCCAGATCCAGAAATTGGAAAGAGACTAAATAAAAAAAGTTGTGGGCCAAATTCGTCTGGCAGGCTTTTCTCACCCCTGATTTAGGGAGCACTTACAGAACGTTGTAATCCTGAGCTTAGAGCATGGAGTGTAGTTGTCCCCATGCTTAGAGCATGGAGTGAGTTTAATCATTTCAGCTAGTGTAAATTAGGCCTTCCCTGTGACTGTACTTTCTTGATCTTGGGAAAGGTAGGGATATGGCAAATGCAGAAAAGTGGCTTAGAACATACTTTCTCCCTGCCCCCTATTTACACAAAGAATTTGGTTCATGGTTCCCAAGTATTCGGCATCATATCTTTTTAAGTAACCAAATCTCCATCTCGGAAACAGACTGTGAACTTTTCATGACTGGGCTGTTTCGCTTTCATGAAGGTCCAGATGAAATGCATTGCAGATGCTCAACTTCCTCATTTATTTCCAAATGTATTCACATTATTAAGATATGGTGTAAGCTTTTAGGGATACTGGATATATGTAATCCACTGTTCAGTCCACATGCTCCAGTGTCCTCCAGCCAGACTGGGAACATTGTCATCTTGGATGCCAGTTTCTGAAGTGACTTACAGTAAATTCAGGGATCTCTTCACTCTTGTGGATGATTGATGGCAACAACAAGGCACTTTATTTGCAGCTGCCTTAGTACAGTTAATCTTAGGTCCAATTTAATATTATACACAGTCCTTCCATCATGCAATTGCCTGGCAAACACATCAGAACATTTCTTTCATCTTATTCCTACACAGTTTGAGAGACACATCCAAGGGCTGAAAAACAGCAGTAAACTAAGCAAGAACAAAAACTGGCATTATGTCTTTTCTTTCAAGTTTGCACAGTAAATTTCCCATGGCATGCGCTCTGAAAAGGTCTGTAATCCAAATGACACGCTGCTGATCTGGTAGGCCAAAATAGTTTTAAACTCACTTAGAGCCTGTGGACAAAATTTTGCTCCCACCGCTTGCTTCAGTGGGGCTTATATAGGTATGAGAGCAGAATTTGGTCCATAGAGTAAAATTTTGCAATGGAGGTCCAAAGGGGTTCAGTTAAATTAAGTTAATATGTTATTTCTTATTTCTCCAGGTATGAATACAGATCATAGTTCAATGCAGCTGAACATGCAATATAAGACACAAATATCCCAGGCACAGAATGACAACCTAGCACCATAACAGTCTCACACAGATAGCGCTTGTGACCTGCAGACTGTTAAAATCTACACATTTGCTCACTGTAAAGAACAACAGCCCAGCCCGACTGTGATTCCTGGAAGGACTGGTGCCACTCACAATTTTTGGCCACTCTCTCAATGATTCTAGTTTAGGACTGAAATGAGAATCAACATGATTCTTGCAAGAAGGTTCGAGATGTCACGAGATAGCTCAGAAAAAAACTAACTCTTCCTCCACACTTGTAAAAAAGAGGGGCCCTTTTCCTCACCTGGCTGCCTCTCCGAGTTCAGGAGGGACTGCTCCAGCTGCTGGATCTCACCGCTGGATCTCTCCCCGCTTGGCTTCTCTGCGGGGGATTGCTGCCAGCACCATTTTGGGAAAGGACTGTCCATGCTCAGAATGGGCCTGGCAGCCACTTGGAGCATGCACAGTAATTTGTTTTTTTAAAATTTGCCTCCTTCTCGGAGGCTTTCCCCCACCCCTTCCCCTGCAGAGAAGCTGAACATGGAGAGATCCAGCGGCAAGACTCAGCGGCTGGAGCAGTCGACACAGAGAGGCATCCAGGTGAGTAAAAGAGGGTCCTGTTTTTGCAAGTTCAGGGGGAGGGCTGTTCTGGAGATTCTCACCTTTCTCACTGAGAATCTAGGCAATTCTCGACTCGTTCTCGTTTGCAAAAATTCTCATTGAGAAAAGTGAGAATACCGAGTTTGAATTCCAGACCTATTCTAGGTCCCTCTAGTTGTTCTCTCTGTCTCTGGGGTTGTTGGTTGTTCTTCGCTGTGGTTGTCTCAACTCAGGACTCTCCCATTGTTTGTACAGATGTTTTCTCTGAATTCTGAGCTCTGAAAATCTAGCCATAAATTAGAGCCTAAACTAGCTAATGTTGAACCTTTTTGAAAATATGGCCCTAATCATGACTGTAGGTGCCACTTTTAGATATCCCACAAATAGATGCTTCAATTAGGATCTGTATATCTCAGCTGTATCGCAACACATTCTGGCATATCAGAGCCGACTTACATTTGATGAACTGGACTCATGTTTGGACAGGGAAGTGCACTGACCCCTGGACTGCTCCGAACCTACAAATAGGTCATTAGTTTTTCTGCACTTAGAGGCACTTACTGGGCCTCATCCATATTAATGGCATGATCAGAAGACCAACTTGTTGCCTAGCAGCATTCCCAGGACAAAATGAAATCACACTTTTGGAACTTCAAACTCATGCAATATTTAGTGAGCAGCTATTGTTCCCCTTTGCCAAGTAAACCTCATTTTATGTTGTTTATGCCCTCAGTAATACTTCAGTAGGCTTTCACAATGCCTTTATCAGCCCAATAATCACTTGCACATTTTAATTACAAGTTCATCATGTAAACGTTTTGCAATTTTTCTTACTGGTGCTGTTAAATCTCAGACCACAATGTGATCACCACACATTTTGTCAGCTTGAGCAAGCGTGGCAGAGTCTGTGCATCTGAGCTAGTGGCAAAACACCAGCAGCCAGCTGCTCTCAAAGGTCTAGATCACCTGTTTCCTTCCCTGGTAGCTCCTCTTTCTCGAACAGGCTCCTTTGTTTGGGTTAAGGACAGACAGTTAAGAGAACGGATGCTAAAGATTGTAAATGTGGTTGCCAAGGCAAGGAACAGGTGAGAAAGACTGACCGACTGCCTTACTGTAACATCCTATTCTCCCTTGGTTTTATTTACATCATCATCTTTTGCTTCCTTCCCCACCTTTCTAATCATTCTTTCAGCATCTCATTTGCAAGGCCCATTATTCTTCCTTACTCTTCCATTTTACATGTCTTTGGTCCACTCCTTTTTCATTTACTTAGGTGTTTTCTAGGGTTGCCAGCACTGCATTCTCCAAATACAGAACTCATAATTTGCATAATGTGCATATCTGAAATTAGGTAAATTCTGTGTCCTCATTGGTGTGGGCTTGGGACTGGGTCTGCATACTATCATACTCGCACACAGTCGCTCCACTCCATTCCGGCCAGCCCATCTCAATCCCAAAGCCACCCACCCACAAAGACATCATTCCTCAATCCCTCCCCCTTTCAGAAGCCTACTTACCTGATCTCCCCAGTAGGTTCCACAGCTACCCCCTGCCCTTTCTCCATGAGTTATTTGATCCCTACCTGCTGAGTCTTTTTTTTTTTTAAGTAAGTAAGTAAAAGAGAAGTTTATTTGCAGGGCACTGCCCTTTAACAAATGACATAACAATGAATACAAAAGTAAAATAACATACAACATACATCGAACCTGCTATTCGGGATCCGAATAGTAATTGGGAGCCAGCTTAGGCATATTATCTTAGATCTATTCCTGCTATCATTCAATCTTTTGCCAGAGCCCCCCCTGAATCCAAGGCACTTAAGGCAGAAAAGAAAAGAATGGGCGGCGGATGTTCCAGACGGCCACTCCAAATCTTGCCACTGCTCTAGAGTGTACTGAGGCGATAGGCCCGAGTAAACTCTGGGTGTCTTTGCGTAGCAGAAGAGGGTCCAAAAGAGGGCCCTTTAGGAATTTGGTTCTGGGGCCTATAAGAGCAGGGCAGTGGAAAAAGATATGTTCAGTTGTATCCACCGCCTTCAACTGGCATAATGGGCATAGGCGCATAGTCCGTGGGATTTGCTTATATCGCCCCTCCATAATTGCCGAGGGGAACGTGTTGGTCCTCAGCCTAAGATATGCTATACGTTCTTTAACATCCTCCCAAACAAAAAGGTAATAAGGGTCAGAACACTGGGGGTTGGGAGGAGTATATGCGGGGGCTATCTTTTGAGCAAACAGGAGAGCCCCCTCCAGTTGGATCGTTTGGTCCTGGATGCGTCTCTTTATCAGGGACTTTATAGCTACCCGTCCTAGGTTTGCAAGGGCTTCGGGGGAAAATCCCAGCAGGGCAACTTCTTGTTTTGTCTGGCGTAACCAGGAATCTCCCAACCCACTCCTCAGTACTAGAGAGAAAAGGGAGCCCTCTTGGTCGTAAAGTAGCGTTGCTTTGACCCAAAACATGACCACCGCTTGGAGGGCATATGCCCTTAAAGGAAGGCACCGGGCTTCAGCTCGTAGGATAGCTTGGGGAGTACCCCTAGGAGCTCCTGTTATGCGCCGAAGAAAATCATTTTGGAGGGGTTCTAAAAGATTGAGGAAGGAGCGGCCCCAAATGGGGAATGCATATAGTAGCTGGCCGAGAACCTTGGCCCTAAAAAGGCGAAGGGCCGGTAGCACTAATTTTCCCCCTTTGCTTAGAAAGAACCTCAAAATTGCCCAGAAGGTTTTTTTTGCAAGTACCTGGACCGCCACAAAATGTTCTTTCCAGCCCCCATTGGAAGCAAATATTACCCCCAAGTATTTATAGGACCAAACTTGTTCGATGGGATTTGGCCCAATAGACCAAGAGTGGGATTTCTGATTTCTCCTGGCCCCTACCACCATGACCTTCGTTTTGGTAAAATTGACTGATAGTAATTCGGTCTGGCAGTAGTCGCCAAAGGAATGCATAGCCCGTCTCAGGCCTATTTTTGTCTGGGAGATTAGAACTGCATCATCAGCATAAAGCAGTAATGGGATCTTACGATCTCCTACTTTAGGGGCATGCGTGTCTATTTGCTTTAGGGTATGGACTGAATTATTTAAATAGAGATTAAAGAGGGCGGGGGCCAGCAGGCATCCCTGGCGGACTCCTACTCGCACCTCTATGGGTTGAGACAGGGCCCCGTCGTTATTGTAACGAACCCGGAGCGAATTTCGCTCGTGCAATTTCATAATTAAGTACAAAAGTCTGGGTTCCATATCAAGTGATCTTAGTTTCGTCCACAGACGTTCTCTACAAACTGAGTCGAATGCTTTCTCCAGATCTATGAAGCATAAGAATAGTTTCCTGCGGTGGGAAGTATATTTTGTCATTAAAATGGATAGCGTGAATATGTGGTCAATAGTAGCCATCCCCCCACGAAAGCCTGCTTGTTTCGGCTCAATAATAAAGTTCTTATCCATCCATAATTGTAATCTATTCAGTAAGAGCTTAGAATATAATTTAGCCACTATACTGAGGAGACTTATGGGCCGATAGTTCTCCGGGAGTTTTGGATTCCCTTTTTTATGGATGGGGACTACTATACTGGTTGTCCAAGTCTGAGGGAGGGCGCCTGATTTGTTAACAAAGGAAAAGAGAGGGGCTAATACCTTAGCCCACCCCACAGGGTTACTCTTTAACACCTCAGGGGATAGAAAATCTGGGCCAGGGGCTTTCCCCATTTTAAGACCAGCTATAAGCTCTATCACTTCTTCCGTGGTAACCGGGGGCCATTCCTGGAATCTACTTATGGGGTTTATCTCTGGCTCTATACCAACGATCTTTGTGTGGGAAAATAAGGCCTCATAATAGTGTTGCCAAACCTGCGGGTGTAGACTATGTCCACCCGAGTTGGAGCCCCTAGAGTGGGATGATCTTATAAAAGCCCAAAATTTGCGGGAGTCGCCAGATATAGCCGCCCCCATAAGGGAAGCCCATTGTTCTTTATTATAGGCTCTTGATTTAGATACCAGTAACCTCCGGTACTCACTGCGGCAAAGGGAAAGTTGAGTTCTTGCCGCACTACTGGGGTCTATTTTGAGTCTCCTAGCCAAGCGTCGGAGAACTGCCCTGGCCCTGCGGCATTCTCCATCAAACCAGCCTGAAACGGATCTTCCAGGCTGGGGCCCCTTTCGGGAATCACTATGTATAGTAATTAGTGGGGTCAATTCCTCAAGAAAAGATTCATACCACATTATGATGTTTGCTCCCTGGTCCCCAGCCTTCTCTATGAACACATTCCCAGGGGGGGCATCCAAGAAAGCCGCCACTCTGGTTGCCTGCTTATCTGTCCATTTGGCACGAACCCGGTGGGCGGACTCCTCCCGCAGGTCCCCAGGCAACTCAGGGGTAGGTTGCGTGAGCATGAAAGTCAGGGAAAGACTTACGGGGAAGTGGTTGGTTAGGGGCCAAGGCACCACCTCTAGGCTTGATACTACAAAAAACTTACTTGGAGGGATCAAGAAAAGATCTAGAACACTAGATCCTTTAGGAGAGTGGAAGGTAAAATTACCTTCCCAATCACCCCTAACTCTTCCATTTATAATAATAAGATCAAGGTTAGACATCAGGTCCTGCATAAGGGCCTTCCTAGGGCCAACTACTTTATCCTTAGAATGACGGAGGGGAATGTCTAGCGGGTCTATTGATTCCTCTAACACCAGAGTACGGTGCATAGTAGCTGGATTCCCCATACGTGCATTAAAGTCTCCACCGCAGATCAACAAAGCAGTGGGAAATCTATCAGCTGCTGCCTGGACCAACTCTATGATGTTAACCCAGATCTCTGGTTTGTAATAAGGGGAGTTAGCCGGGGGGATATAAGCGTTAGCAAGTAGCATTTCTAATCCATTATTAAGCTTACAATAGAGTAATAAAAAATTTGCTTTAATAGATCCCAAGCACTCAATCACTTCAGCTTTTGTAGAGATAAACAAGCCAAGTCCTCCACTAGGTCTCCCGTGCGAGTCAGAACAACTCGCCTCTACCCAGAAAATGTTAAACCCTCGCCAAATCCCAACAAATGGGGGTTCTGTCAGCCAAGTTTCTTGCAAAAAAATTATGTCCTGACCTTCAAAAAAACTAGTGAAATCAGGGTCAGGATAATGTGATTTCCAGCCTGCAATGTTCCAGGAAGACAATACCCAAGTCCTTTCCTCTAGTCACTGATTATTAGTAGTCAGAGGTTTGGGTCTTTGCCTTAATACTCTGCCTGCCTGCGGGGGAGATTTCACGGCACGCATCTCCAGTAACTTACTTGATGAACTTAAGGTAGCCTCTATGGGGGGCTGTCTTGCTATTATGGGAGGGCTGGACAAAGACATCCTCCCCTTGGCAGTCTCCTTGACTGGTCTGACCTGGGGATTCCTCGATGAGTGATGGACAGAATAGGGGAATTCCTGGTCACTTCCTGATATCACATAAGGGGATCCTAGTAAATTAGATATGTCCGCTACCGAAGGTGGACGCTCCTCATCTAACATTATTTTCACTTCCATATTTGTCCCCTGCGAACGGAGACAAGAAGAGGTATGTTTTGCCGATGTACGGCTCACAGGAGAAAGTGACACACCTTGAGAATTTGGGGAGTGTTTGGCCTGAACCCTATTTGGGGCTGTCAGAAGGGGGCCAGCCTTAAGTTCCCCCAACTGAACATACAATGCCTCTAGACGGTGGAGAAATTGGGCCTGAGGAGAGCTCAAGGGTATATGGGCTACTGCTAGCTCTGGTTCCAACTCTAGCTCTGGGTCCAAAACTGGCGGCCCCCTAGGGGCCAGGTCCACGCCCGTGCCCCTTCGAGGAGGTCTTGTGGCCGGTAAGGGTAGAGAGGGACAGGAAATCTGGGACAACTCAATGCCAGGTGGACGAGAAAGGGTGTGTGCCACCAACTTCTGTCGTCTAACTCTGGGGGGGATAGCAGATGTCTGGGGAGGCTTGTCCCCAGCCATCCGAGGTGAACCTACGAGGGCATGCCCAGGGGCCACTGGCCTTCCTTCCCTACCTTCTTGCGTTGAGGCCATAGGCTCCTGAGCCCTCCCTCTAGCCTGGTTGGGGAGCACCTGGTATACCCGGCTGATTACAATCGCTCGGGCCTCAAATCTAGGTCTATGTTTTATAAGTATAGGGGGGAGTCTTAGGGAGGTAAATGTAACCAGGACAACCTGCCTATCTGAAGAATTTATCAGGTGATCCACTGTTAGAATGTCCCTACTAGTAATCACCACCTTCTTAAAGAAAGGTCTAAGATGTTCAGCTACATCCAACGGGGAGCCCCAAATGGGGGGTCTACGGCCGTGGAGGGGCGAGATAGAAAAAATTAGAGACGCAGGTAACTGCTCATAGGACTCTATCGTCTCTGTGCATACTATGGGTGGAGGTTCAGGCAGGGTTAGGTGGAATTGACTTGGGGGTGGGGCAGGAACAAGCTCCTGCCGAGCTGTCCTGCCAGGGCTCTCGTTCTGGGATGGAGGGGGCCCTCGCGTCTGCATGCTGGGGTCTGGCATCCTATCCTGCTCTTTCCCCTGCAAAAGCCCCGTCATGACATCCAGCTGGTCCTGGATTAGCGCCATTTTACCAAACATGAATTTTAGAGTCTCAGCGGTGAGGAGAACATGGTCTGTCAAGAAAATTGCTAACTTCTCCCCCTCCTTAATTACCAAATTCTTGGGGTCTAGTTCAGAAGACTCCTGCTGGGACAATCTATCTCTAGGGGAGGCGTCCAAATGAGTGGAACTTAGGTTGGGGGGCCCCACCAGAGGTTGAAAATAATTAGAGGTAGCAATAGGAGCCATTGTTTTCACGGTCACAGTACCTGAGCCCCCTATAGTCATAAAGTTTTCCAACCTTTGTTGCTTCAGGGCTCTTGGGGGTCGTGTTCCTCTCTGCATGCCTGGGCTATTTTCTGGAAACAAGCTGGCGAAAGAAGAAAACCTAGCCCGAGCTCCGGGGCCCTCCGAAGGGCACGCCAAAGGGCTTGCACCCTTTTGCGCGCGACCCTTCGGCACACGCACTAGGCGCTCGCCTACAGCGCTGCCGTAGGCTAACCTGCCCTTTTGTGCTGTCCCGTGGGTTGGGGCTCCGCCCCCTCGTCAGGCCCAGCTGCTGCCAGAGTGCTGTCAGGTAGGTTAGCAAGTTTGTAGCAAGCCTTAGGTCCCCACAGTTCAGAGAAATGCTGCCTTCCCTCTCCCTGCTGAGTCTTGACACATCTGGCTGGCCACTGGACTGAAGACAAGGAGTGTGGTGCAGGAATAGAGAGAAGGGATGATCTATAATGAATGATCTATGATCATTCATAGGAATTATCTATACCTAGGATACATAGGAATGATCTATACCTAGGAATGATCTATACCAATTCTGCTCCAGCTCTTTTTGGAAGCTATGCTGGTGCAAGGAGGTTCAGCAAGTAGGTAGGAGGTTACACTTACTGCACAGTCTGGGCCTGTGCTGTACAGCAGTGACCCTGCCCTCAAGAACTCAGATAGGTGCGGGTTGGGGAACTATCCCCATTCTGCTTTTCTCAGAGGCTGTGGCAACACTCTCAGTGTCATGGCTCATTGAGTCCATATGGGACATCCTCCATGCCCTCCTCAAAATGGAACTTCTTGTAAAATGGAATTTTACTTCTTGTAAAATACGGAGTCTGGTGACCGTAGTTGATCTTGCTTACTCTTACATATTTAACTCACACCAATTATGCACAAATTTAACTCGCACCAATTACATATACATTTCCCACTATTCCTAACCTGTTATCTCACACCAAGTCACTCGTTTTCCTCATCCTTCTGACACCTTTCTGTGAATACCTTCTGACAACCTTAAATTTATCTGGCCAAAACACATTTTACTTTACCAGTACTTGTACCCAACAGGTCACTATTATTATTATTATTATTATTATTATTATTAATAATAATAATAATAATAATAATAATAATAACAAACATTTATATAGCACCAGCAGTGTACCTGGCACTTTACAAAGTAATAAAATAGACACGGTCCCTGCCCCTAGGGCTTACAATCTGAGAGACAGGAGCTGGGGGAGAGACTTAGGAAGGGGAACAGAGGGAGAGACAAGGGGTC
>QEPC01012510.1:2401753-2426158 GCA_003113815.1 Sphenodon punctatus
GATTCAAGGTGCTAGTGTTGATCTATAAAGCCCTACACGGTCTGGGCCCCTCATACCTTGGGGACCGCCTCGCCTTCCGCGCCTCAGAGCGATCCCTGCGGTCCACCGGGGGCGCCTTTTTGAAGGTCCCCCGTGTAAAGCGGGGGGCCACAATGGAGAGGGCGTTCTCAGTGGCTGGGCCGAGGCTCTGGAATTTCCTCCCGGAGGAAGCCCGTCTGACCCCAGGTCTGTTGGCGTTTTGGCGAGCCCAGAAAACCTGGCTGTTCGCCCAGGCCTTCGGGTGGGAGGGTGGGGTAGGGGGGGATTTTTGAAGAGTTTTTATGTTGAGGGGGGTTGTATTTTTAAAACATTGTTTTAATGAATTTTATTGTGTGTTTTTATGCTGTAAGCCGCCCCAAGATGCCATAGGCATGAGGGGGCGGCTAACAAATATTTATAAATTAATAAATAAATAAATAAATAAAACTTGTTCCACACCACTCATGATTTTATAAACTTCTATCATATCCCCTCTCACTCATCTTTTCTCTAAGCAGAAGAGCCCCAGCCTACCCAGCATTTGTTCATAGGGGAGACGGTCCATACCCCTTATAATTTTTGTTGCCCTTCGCTGTACCTTTTCTATTTCTACTATATCTTTTTTGCAGTGGCATGACAAGTACTGCACACAATATTCAAGGTGTGGTCGCACCATAGACTTATGTGGTAGCATTATGATATTTGCAGTTTTATTCTCTACTCCTTTATGAATAATTCCTAACATTCTCTGCTTTTTTGATGGCACTGCACACAAAGCTGAGGATTTCAGTCTATTGTCCACCTTGACTCCAATGTCCTTTTCCTGAGTGGCTCACACATTCACAAACAATATCCCAGCCATTGTGCTTAATGCTTTTCTTCTCAATCCACATTGCCAAAACTCTCGCCCAGTCCCTTATTTCCTGACTTAACTATGCTTTCTGGAACTTGGTTTCAAACCAAGCTACTCATGACTCAATTTTCTCTGCCAGATTTCAAGTTCAAATGATAACTGTTTCTGTTGTAAAATGAGTGGCCAAAATATTTACAATGGAAAGTGTCATATATCATTTATATAGCATTTTATAGTGTTCAGAGTAAGGGCACTGTGCCCTCCTCCTTCCTCTCCAGATTAACTGGGGGAAGGGGAATGGTACCCATTAATGGGGCAGCAGATAGGGCTGATGCGGCAGCAGCTGTTACCGCACCGCGATTCCGTTCTGCCATTTCGGAATTGCCCGCGCCACACTGCGACTTTTCTGCGGACATTCCGCTAATTCCGCCGGAATTCTGCAAATCATGGAATTGCGGAAAAATTGTGGAAAAATTGCGGAAAACCGCTATTCCTCTATTTTGTGGCGCTGGCAGAATTGTGGAAGTAGCGAAAATGTCATGTTTCCATGATTCCACTAAGTAGAAGAATTAAATAAGCGGAACCGCGGAATGAAACTAGCGGAATGAAAGCCTCTGCCATGCCGTTCCGCTAATTGCAGAAACACTGTTTCCGCCAGAAATAGCTACCACTATTCCGCTACACCCTAGCAGCAGATTCATGTCATTATTTGTACAGCTATTTGTACACAGATATGATTCTGGGCTCGATGGACCATTGTTCTGACCCATATGGGGTTAGCTCTTCTGTTCTAGAAAAAAATAAATAATCTGAGATTCTCACAACTTCTGTAGCTGGAAATTTAAGAAAGCACCTGTTTTGTTGAGAGTTTGAAAAACTCTGTATGCTGCACATACAAGGTGTACTTTTATATTGATTGCTACCATATATATATTTGCCACTTTTTTGTTGGTGGCTTCCTATAATAGAAGAAAAATTTGTTTGCTTTTCATCAAGTGCATTTCATGAACGAACTCCCTAAGAGCCAGAGACTTAGGGGAAGGGTGGGGTATAAATAAGAAAAAATAGATAAGTAAATCTCTCTTCCAATTTCTTACAGCTTAACCAGAAAATTATGTTACTTTGAAGGAATCAGCAGCATCTCTTCTTTTAACGCAGTTTTAAAAATACAGTGTAAAATATGCAGAGAGACTAACTGTATGTAAAGAACATGTGTGAAATAGGAATTTAGCAGAGAGAGTGCAACCTGTTAAAATCATGTAGCTTGCAAAAATGCATAAGTGAAGCTAACAAAGGGTGTTTTTACACACACATTTCTCCTGGATGTTTGTGGTTACATCCTGAACTTTCTGTGTGTCTAAATCACTCACCCAGAGCTTAAACATCTGAATCTTTGAACTTCTGCATAGAACTTCTCCCAGAACTTTTGTGTGTAAAAAGTTCTCCTGGTAAACTGCTTTGCTTCAGGCAGCTGTGGTCACTTGGTTTCCATGGCAGCCTGTCACGTCTACAGCTGCGGCTACTTTAGGCTGCCTCAGGGCAGTGTTTGTGTGAAAAATGCATCCAGAACTTACTTGTGGACTTGTAAACCCAGAAGATTGAAAAATCTGGAACTTTAACGTGTGTTTAAAAATGCCCAAAGTTTAAGTATTATTTTTTGTCATTAAGTTAGTTACTCAACTAATTATTCACAATAATTCTATGTTTCTACTGATTTCCTTTTAACTACCAATAAGCACCAGACAAGAATACTTTACTACCAGATTTTATATCAATGTAATTCCTCTTTTCTCTGAGATTGCAGTTTCATATGGCTAGCATGGTTCTCTACACCAGTGTAGCCATTTTATGTATGTCATTGACTCTCTTAGATAATAAAGTGTAAAATAAAGTCTAAATAATGTCTGTTTGCATTGTTTTTTCTCTGCAGAAAATGATGAGATCATCGGTGTTTCATATGTTTATCCTGAGCATGGTGGCTGTTGATGTCATTGTTGCTGCTAGCAATTACTACAAAGGAGAGACTTTCAAGAGACAATATGATGAATTCTACCTTGCTGAGGTAAGTGCCCTGAAACTGCTATCCAGATAGTTTTCAAGGGGAAAAGGCAGAGAATTTCTGTGAATGTCAGGCAAATTTTAGCCTGTTATTTTTTTTATTCCATAAAGAATCCTCAGAAATCTTTACTAACGTGTTCAGATTCCTCTGTCTGACAATAGCTGAAAGCCCTTTTTTACAACCTCCTGAAAGGCAATTTCCTCAAACAAAATGTTAGCGGTAATGAGCTGAGGTTAACATATATCCTCTGCAGGCAATGCATGGCTATATTGTCTTTTTTCCCTACAGGAATACAACAGCAGAAAAATTCAACATCTTTTAAAAAACAAAAACAAAAGAAACAAATTTCCATTTCTTAAAAATATAGGACCCAGTTCAGGAAGGTATTCCTGTACAAGAAAGCTCTTTGGGACATGCGTACCTTTTAAATCTTCCTGAACTGTGACTTGCTTTAGTTCCTAGCTACTGAAATAAAGTGATTTTTATGATTACTGACTGTGTGCACTTACTGCACTTTCTCTGGATGTTGTGAGGGTTCAGTAACTCTGAAAATCTGAACGCTGTTGTTTAAATGTCTTGTAAGACAGTGGTTAATCTGACCTGGATTCACACAGGTATTTAGCCAAATGATTAATTTAAACATAAGAATAACCCAATTGACTTTTTCACCTAGATGTTTTGCTCATTTAATGTAGAGATCATCACAGTTTCAGGGTCATGCTCTAAATATGGTTTTAATGGTGTAACTTTAAACATTTGTGATTGAAACTTGTTCCCATTATTAAACAATTGTTTATGGGTATCCCTAATTTGTTAACTTATTTCAGGTTCTATTTTGTACAAGATATAGTATTTATATTCGATTATTTTTATTTTTATTTCTTAGATTTTAGATCAAAAGGGGGCAACCAAAATAATACCACCATCATGGACTTCTCAGAGAGGAAAATGATACTTTGTAATGATAAGACTCACCACTGGGATGCACAGCCCATCAGATACCCTCTGGGCACCATTTTATGCAGCTCTTCTGGAATTAACTTTAGAGCCCCTTCCCCAGGACAGCTTCCAGCATGAGTCTGCCTCGCTAGAGTTCCTGATCACACAACATACTGACTGTGTTTCTCTGTCTTCTGCTCTTTTCACTCCTAAAGGTGAAGGGGCCAAAGTGATGGACAGGTGACCCTTGAAGGGCCAGCACCTGATCCATCACATACAGAGTATGTACTAGAGAGTTGGTTGGGTCATTAGATGACCAAGGGGTGAAAGGGGCTCAAAGGCAGGATAAGGACATTGCAGAGAAGCTGAATGAATTATTTGCTGTGGTCTTCACTGCTGAGGATGTTAGGGAGACACTGAACTGAGTCTTTATAGGTGAAGAATCGGAAGAGCTGTCACAAATAAGTGTGACTATGGAGGAGGTTCTAGAGTAAATTGACAAACTAAATAGTAACAAATCACCAGGACCAGATGGTAGTCACCCCAGAGTTCTGAAAGAACTTGAATGTGAAGTTGCAGACCTACTATTGGTAGTTTGTAGCCTATCACTAAAATCTGCGACTGTACTAGTGATCCTGGAAACTATAGATCAGTGAGCCTGATGTTGATGCTCGGCAAACTGATGGAAACTGTTGTTAAGAACAGAATTACTGAGCATATTGATAAACATGGCATTAAGGGGGAAGAGTCAACATAGATTTAGGAAAGGGAAGTCATGCCTCACTAATTAAAGACTCATGAGATAAGAGGCAGTGTTCTTGGTAAGTCTACAGGGGCCACAGCCCCCTGGAGGCTTGTCCCAGATGGGGTCTGGGTGGTAGTTGCTCTGGGAGGACCATCCCTCCCCACAGTCTACCCAGAGACAGACAACCTGGGCCCCGGAACTGGGGGAACCCTTATTCCCTTTCCTTAAGGATCAAATATTTAGGGTCTTACCAGGTCACTAGAGTTCGTGATGGGAGGTCTCCAGTGGAGTGAAGGTGCCCTGGTTCCTGCCTTCAGCTATGGTAATGACTGGTCTTGGCTCCCCAATCCAGCGGCTATGCTGCAGCCCTTCTTGGAGGGTGGCTGAGGCTCCTGGCGTGCAGGTGAGATGAGCAGGATTTCCTCTCGCACCTAGCCTCTCGTCCGCTCTGCTGTGCTGTGCTTCTTTTCAGCGTGGCCGGGTCTCAAGGCCATGCCCCCACTGGAGCAGGGATTCCCTGACCAATCAGGTATCTGGCACCCACTGTTGACATCACTGGCGTCTCTGCGGGGCTGGCTGTCGTCACAGGGGCTGGTGCTGAGGCTGCGGGGGTTGGGGACAAAGAAGTAAATAGCACAAACTTCACAAGATAAGAAGAACCAAGCACAATCTAACTGAACTCTGTTATCAACTGTTTTGTCAGGCCCTTCCCATCTTCCTCCCAGTCACACTGGTCTTCTTCCCTTGGGTGCTTGTGTTGGCAGCAGTTCTCACGTGTTGTGACAGGTTTCGGTAAAGTCTAGTTAACACTTCAAGTTGTCAGTGTCCATTTTTAATTGGATAATAGTGCCATCAAATTCATTAAAGTTTCCATATGCTTTTGTAGTTCCAGTTTAGGAGTAGAATATTCCTTGAAGTAGACAAAACTACACAGTGGTACTTATAAGAGGAAAGCGTGTTTCCTTTCTGCACAAGTGTAGAAACAGACAGTTCCGAAAAGATGGAAGAACTGAAGGGTCAAAGCAGAGGAAGAAACAAAGTGCAAGTCAGTTCTACAACCAAATCCCATTTATTACATGCTCCAGTACATCCAATTATTTGCCTAGCTTAAGGTACATCACAAATGTATTTACCAGCTCATTGTACCAAAATAAATAACATTCACAGTCAAATGGAGATAATCTGACAGTTATTTGAACTTGAACACATTGATCATGTAGAATCAGCAAAACCAATCTTGCAGGTGAAAAAACCCCACAAACCTAACTAAGCACAGCTTCCTAGGACTTGGAGCGGATGAGGAACAAAATACATCACAAACACGACAGTGCAGATCTATTTACACCTGTTAGGAGCTTTCCGTGGATGGTGAAGGAAACAACGATAAGTAGATTGGTAGGAAAGGCTTATAGCTGATAGCTTATCTTCATTTTACAGTGAAATCCACTTTTTTTTAAAAAAAGTAACTTTTTACTGAATTTTTAACTATCCAGAGTGAACAAAAATGATTGTTTACAGTATCTTCAAACATATATTAAATGATATTTAATATTTTGATCATAGTTTATCATAAAAAAACTACAAATAACATGAATGACATATCATGAATAAACCTGAAAGAAGAAAATAACATATTAGAGAAGAAAGGGGAGAAAAGGGTAATAGAGGAAGAGATAAAAAGGAAACTGAAATGTATTTATTTTTTTAAAAATCTATGGTTAAACAGAGAATTAGTTGTAGCTAAAAGTTTGGTCCTCTGGAAGTGCAAAGTAAAAAACCACCAAACAATAGAAGAGTGATGTGTTGGCATGACAGAATAGGCAACCCAGGATATGTTCTGAACATATGGGGCAACTTCTTAGATGTTATTGAATAGAATTCTTTGATTGGACTCACCCTTGTAATGTGACTGGCATATTTTGTTTTTTTAGAGCTGAAACTTATATCTGCAGTGATAATATATCCAACAAAGTTACTTGATTCAGTTTAAATCTGATGAAGTGCATATTCGATCCCGCTTCACGAGATATCCACTTTGGATATTTTGGCTCACATAGGGTATTTTCAGACGTTACGAGATCACAGTCAACCACAGTGAACCTGCACAGGGTGAAAGTGATCCCGTAACGTCTGATGGGGGGAACGGAAGTTCCCCCCCAGATGTTCACCCCCGTGAATCACGGGGGGGAATCAGATTCACCATGTGATCAGAGATCCTGGCCGGACCATCCCCGATCGCGTGGTGAATGAGATTCCCCCCCATGATGTAGGGGACAGTAATGTCTGTCCCCTGACCATGGCCCGGAATCCGCGGCGGGATTCCGGGCCGTGGTGAATGCCGGGGGGGGGGGCCGTCTGGGCACTGTGGCCGCATTGGCCATGGTGCCTGCCCGTTTCCTGGAGGGCGGCCGGTCGGGGCAGCATGGGGGGGCAGGACTGTGCAGCCACACGTTGCGCCGCACAACCCCGCCTCCTCCCCGGATTCCCTGCCAGGATCGGCCACTGCATCTGTTAGCCCGTGACGCGGTGGCCCTGGCGGGGAATCAAAGGGTTGTTTCCGTGCTGGGGCCAATCGACCCCATCACGTCTGAAAATACCCATATTTTGAATATTTTTGTTATTTTGGTTGTTTCATTTCAGCACTCATGCACACGTGTAGTAGTCAAACGAATTAACTGAAATGCCAAAGTGACTGAAATAACTGAGCAGAAATACCAAAATGAATAAGGTATCTGAAATTAAATAATTAAATGAGCTGATATGCAAATATCCATTTCAATTACAGATATTGGGATATTCAGAAAGCTACCTGAAAATAAATAAATTAATTAAATTGTCTGATGTTGAACAATCATGATTAGAAACAAGTCCCTGCCCAAGGAAGAGCTTACAAAAACATTGTACTAATTTTATTTTAAAAATTAACAAAAGTAGCTGGCAAGCCATTACATCTTCCCCATCCTGTGTATATATCCAGTACTGTACACAAGAAACTATTCTCCCAGATGTCAGTAAAGTACTCAGAGTTGGCCTTAGAACTTACAGGACCCAGGACAAAGTTAAAATGTGGGGGCCCTAGTGATCCCTTCCCTGTCCTCCAGACCCCTCCATGGGGTTCTACAGGTGGTCATGTTTGGGATCCTGCTGGGAGGGAGTGGGGTTCCACACCCTGCCCTGGTGAAAATGGAGCCCCTATAAGGCCCCCAGAAGTACAGGAAAGAACGGGGCCCAGAGCAGTTTCCCCAGGTCTCCTGGTGGTAAGACTGGCCCGAAAGGTATTGGAGACCAGTCTCTAGTACTTTTCCCATAACTGATCAAAGGCTAAGCAAATGCTGGCTGCATTTTGACCTATAGGAGTGTCAAGGTCAACACCATCAGAGGTGGCAACCATAATTGAAACTGATTGGAGAAAGTCTTCTCTCATACCATCATCCACAGTCTTTATACTGAAGGTTGAGATCACTTCAGTTTCCTCTACGAAACTGTTATCCCCAAACAATAACCGTGTTTGGGTACTTTTACACATGAGTTTCGAGTGACACAGCCTGCAGGACAATACCATGGGATAATTCTCCACAGGTTGATTTCTTGAATGCAAACAGTTCTATCACATAGTAAATCCATAGTGATCTTTGTAAGAGGTTACCCTATTATTATGTGTGGACAATAGTATGTATTTAGTATGTGACAAAAATGTTTATATATGGCAAATCTGTGGTGAATTGCCATGTTGTTAGAGCTGAAAAAACAGGCATACCCAACAAATTACTAGTACCCGAATCAACCCAACTATGTCGGGTACCAATTGATACTCAATTGTGACCTGATTCAGGTACCCCATGTCCCAGAATGTCAACTTCCAGTACAGATCTTTTTACTTCCATTCCAATTTTTCAACTTCTGACATCTATTTTTTTATTTTCTGTCTCAGAAAGTCAACGCCCAGTCCCAGAAAGTCAGCTTACCCAATTGGTGCTTAGGCAGCCCACTGAGTACTCAAGCAGTTACTAAATTAAGTACCATTTCAGCTCTACATGTTGTAATTTCTGTGGGCTCTGCCACCTGCAAATTGTAACGTGTACAAGTATCTTTATTAGAAGTGAGCTCCTGAGCACTGATCGACTGCTGTTCCATGTGGCAGTTATTTGTGCAGGGAATCTCTCTATGCTTGTACTGATAATATACCTTCAAGGTCCCTGCTGCTCCTGATGAGGTGTAGAACAGGAAATACGTGGAATCTGAATAGGGAGTGAAGGTCCCAGAATCTGGTCAACTAACCCATTTGATTCAGCCTGGGAAGACTCCTCCTCTGTATGTTCCCTTGCAGTCTTATTTCTCCGTGAACCAAGCTGTTGCTGTATAGATGATAATTGTGCTATTGGTTGATAGCCTTGGTAATCTTCTGCAGACATAGTAAGAGAACTAACAACTCCTACAATGTTTCCTGGCGATCAGTTGGGGACACATACCATTTGTGTTACTCCTTTGTAGTTTCTCCCCCTACCTATGCCTCACAGATTGGTGCATTAGAGACATAGATCTTTTGTCACAGGGAAAAGAGAACGGGCAGTGAAGAGCAGCAACTTATATGACAACTCCTCCCTCTCCAGATAAACCATGTCTTTATCTATAAATTGCTTTCCCCCCTTTTGCAACAACAAAACAGGAATATTTAAATGTAAAATTGCCTTTCACTACTGAAAAAAATTTCAAGTCAGATGTTGTAATCTGAATTTCCTCATGAAATTAACAAGAAGGTATGAAATATACCGAGGTATATCAGTAGAAAGGCAGGTGTTTCAATGTAACAAAATGTTATGCAAACCATTTGATACATTTTTAATTGTTAGTGGTTTGAATTCTTTTGACAAGCATACAAAATGCAAATGATCCAGCCTACACATTTTTAGAATAAATTAAAATATATTTAGCATCATATTTGTTAATCCTTTCTCTGATAGAACATCTATGGGTGAAAACAGACATGACGCTAACCACCCTTTAACCACCCTTGGTTGTTATTTATGCATGTTTCAGGGCTATATTGGTGCCCCATGCAGCCCTGAAACATGCATAAATGACCACCAAGGGTGGTTAAAGGGTGGTCAGCGTCATGTCTGTTTTCACCCTATATATTCAAAAGTGCATATAAGTGTGTGATTTCTAGAACAGGTCACACCCCCTTTTCTGGCACTTAAATACCTAGTCTCCCCCATCCCAATTTGCCTTTCTTTTTTTTTTATAACAAAAAACATCCCAAATCACTTTTGGCTCGAATTCTGGATTCTTTTCCTCATTATTCCACTGGGGTTTTCTTCTTTCTTCCTCTTTTTTGAGCAAAAAATGCTTTTTCAATATGTTTCAAGTGTAAAATGTGCATATACTATACAGTAAGTCTTCAAACTTGTTTTGTTCATCTCAATAAGAAAGAGGAAGAAGCAAGACAAGTAGGGTAAAACCACATGAAACGTTAACCCACATTGGGCAACCTTACCACACATTAACCTGTGATGCAGCTGACTGTCAAGCCGGTGCCACCAGATGTTCATTCACTTCCATCCCAGGACAGGAAGCAGGTTGCTACTGTTACCCCACCCAGGTCAATGTGGGGTAATTGGCCACCTCCCATCTGATCAGCTTGTGCTGCCCTGCCATGAGGCGAGATCTGAGGATCGGGCCAGAGGAGTGCACTTTCCCAGTTCCCCAAACAGCTGATCAGGAGGCTGGAAGTACAGCAGATGTCCAGGAGTCCAGCTCTGTGTGGCCAGCTCCTTGGCCAGATCTGTGGCATGCAGGGACTGGTGATGGCTATAGGAGGCCTGTTCATTTGGCCTGCCCTCCCTGCCAGTCCAGTGGGGTTGTCATGTATCCTGTATATAGACATATATTTTTTGACCATCTGTGTTTCAATATATTGGAAATCAGAATTGTTCTCTCTGTATGGTGAATTCCTAAAGAGCTGTCCTATAGTGACCTTTCTACTGAACTCTTGACCAGATACTGGAATAGGAGATGTAATCAGTCTGTATTCTGGAATAGGAGATGTAATTAGCCAGACTGTCTCTTAAAGAAATCATTCACTGTTGACTAGAGTCAAGAGACGTGACTCCCAAGCAGGGCAGGAAGATGCCTTGTTTGTTTGGAGTTTACTCATTGTTAATCCTATCTTAGATGATAGCAACCTGTTTAGTATGTATTAACAGGCTTCTTACTATGTACTAGGGGTGGGACTACCGGATCTACCGGTATCCGATAATGCCAGTATTTGGTGTACCGGCAGTATCAGATTAAACCCTGTAATCCGGTGTAATTTACCGGCTTCCCCTACCAGATTTTTTTACATTGCAGCCATTCAAATGAATGGCCACAATGTAAAAAAAAAACACAGAAAAAAGCCAAACACTTTCCCTCCCCGAGTCCAGGCTGCGCAGGTGGAAGGGGGGACACCCCCTACCCACCCTGCCCAGCCTAGATTTAAAGTTAAACAACAACAAAAAATTTCCCCAAGTCCCTAGTGCCGGCTTCAGGCCGCCGCCGGCAAGTGCGACCCAGAGCCAGCAGCCAGCGCACCAGCAGCAGGTAAGTGTGCCAGTTCTGTACTGATCCCTGGGGTGGGGGTGGTTTAACAACCCCCTCCACCCCAGGGATCACCCTAGCTCCCCAAACAGGGATCGCCATTGCCTACCTTGAGCTCCGGCCGGCGGCGGCGGTCCAGAAGCTTCAGCACTGACTGTGGGGCTGCCGGCTTCAGCATGCTACTAGGCCTTCCGGTGCACTTCCGGGTTTCCCTGGAAGGCCTAGTAACGTACGGAAGCCGGCAGTCCCACAGCCAGCGCTGAAGCCTCCGGACCACCGCTGCCACCACCCGGAGCTCAAGGTAGGCAATGGCGATCCCTGGGTGGGGAGGTAGGGTGATCCCTGGGGTGGGGTGGGGTTGTTAAACCACCCCCACCCCAGGGATCAGTACAGAACCAGCACACTTACCTGCTTCTGGTGCACTGGCTGCTGGCTCTGGGTCTTGCTCGCTGGCGGCGGCCCGGAGCCAGCACTAGGGACTTGGGGAAATTTTTTGTTGTTGTTTAACTTTAAATCCAGGCTGGGCAGGGTGGGTGGGTGGTGTCCCCCCTTTCACCCGCACATCCTGGACTCGGGGAGGGGGGAGGTTTTTGTTTTTTTTCATTGATTTCAATGGGGACAGTTCCCCATTGAAATCAATGTAAAAGATCCGGTACCGGTAAACCGATATTAATCTGGTAAACCGGGTTTTTAAAATCCGGGAACCGGTAAAACCGGTACCCGGTATTTGCCCTGATGTCCCACCCCTACTATGTACTCTGAGAAAACCCTCCCTGTCCGCAGTTTTGACCTGACATCATTTTTAGCTGACTTCCAAGCAATTTTCATTCTTCATAAAGGGAGAGAGAAAAGTTGGATTTTTTAGAAACAGTTCCTTCCTTGGAGCTTTCCTCATATCCATATGGCAGTATGGGACAAAGGACTGGGTAATATGAATGTATATTCTTTATGACGCATTGAGTCAACCATAGCAATAATACTTAGAGCATATGTTATATTTTATAGATGTTAAGATCTTTGAATTTGTAATAAGAGCTGTTCTTTGAACAGAAATGTCTTCTCAAACCATGTGTTTTTAACTGACACAGTTTCTCTTTTGTACTATGTCCTTATTTGAACTTAAGTAAATTATTGTTTCATATTTTTATAATATTCTTAAGTCTCATAGCTTCATTTATAAATAAATTGTCTTTACAATACTTTGCTGAGCTGACTGACTTATTAGCAAAGTGTAAACTGAGTTTCCATATTGGAAAAGAGCGCCCTATATCCAGTCGAGATCATGTCAGGCCTGGACTACTAAACACATTTTCCCTTTGAGAAAACTGAGGCACAAACGCGACAGGGTGGCTGCGTTTGCCCACCTCATCCGGCTGGCCCTGTCTCATGTGGCTTTACCCATAATGTTGGTCAAAATTACTGAAGTTGTAAGCTCTGAGCTGTTGTTGTATTGTTTTTATTTATTTATTTATTTATTTATTATATATTTGCAGTGAACGAAATTCATTCACAGAGTAGTACTCTTCTGTGCGTTGTTCAAACACATAGAAGGATATTTCCTGTTCCACAGGGTTTATGGTCTAAGACCGCAGTTCTGAAACAACTAACTCATCAACAGTTTTATTGAAGTCAGTAGGACTATTCATGAGTAAATGACTTTTGAACTGCAAACAGGGACAGCCTTAGGATTTGTGGGGCCCAGGGCGAGGATAAAATGCGGGGCCCCTGTTGGCCCCACCTGCATGGGGGGAAGCATTTGTGGTGTCCTGAAGGTGGTCATGTTTGGGGCCCCACTGAGAGGGAGTGGGGCCCCCACAACCTGTCTACAACCTGTCCTGGTGAAAAAAGAGGCCACTATGGGGTGCTCAGAAAAAGCAGGGTCCAGGGCAGCCACTAGGAATGTGCAAACAGAGCGGGGTTCAGCCGAAAACTAAGTTTGGGTTTGTGGGTTTGGTCCCGCGGAGTTTGGTCCCGCTGAACGTTCAGAAACTTCGGCCACGGCAGAGGCTTCGGGTGCTCCAGGTGGGCCCGTGGGGGCATGGCAGGCCATCGCAGACACAGCTGCAGCAGCAGAGACCAGGAAGGCTTGCCGCTTGGCACCCCAGCTTGCTCGGACAGGCAGGCTCGGCGCTTGTCCCCCGGGGGTGCCCGTGGCACCATGGGTGGCCATCTGAGACCCAGCAGCAGCAGACACCAGGAAGGCTTGGTGCTTGGCACCCCGGATTGCACGAGCAGGCAGGCTCAGTGCTTGGCCCCCGGGAGTACCCGTGGCACCATGGCTGGCCATCTTGAGACCCAGCAGCAGCACCAGCAGCAGAGGCCAGGAAGGCTTAGGGCTTGGTGGCTGGCCTGGAACCCCTACTTGGCTGGGCGTTGCAGTCTGCCAAGCATTGGTGGAACAGTGGTAGACATTGGATTGCCTGGTAGCAGAACCCATGGCAGCAGAGGCAGCAGCAGCAGAAAGATACCTTGATGAAAAGCAACTGCTAAATCAACTTGGCCCCCAGTCTCAGGTGGTGTGGTGAGCAAATGTCCCCCACCATAGAGAACACCCACTCGCTGGGGACACTCGTTGCTGGGCAGGACAACAGAGCCTTGGCCACTTTGGACAGGGCTGGCCACATGTCTCTCTGAGAACTGTGTCACCACCATGTTCTGCCCCTCCCATCAGCGCTGTCAGTGGTGCAGCAGCAGCAGCAGCAGCAGCAGCAGCAGCCAGTTGAGGCCCAGAAGTGTCAGTGCACCATGGAGGAGCTGGGGTGGGAGCAGCTGCCAAGTCCATCGTGAAAGCCACGCACATGTTGGGGGAAATGATTGTGCTCGATGGGCAGCCCTTCTCTGTGATTGGGGACATGGGGTTTAGGCGCCTGATTGGCTTCCTGGCCCCCAGTTTAAGCTGCCTTCGCACACCACCCTGAGTCAGACTGCCACCGATGCCTGGCAGCCTGAAACTCCCAGCCAAGCAGGGGTGGCAGCCACCAAGTCCTGGCCAAGCCTCTGCTGCTGCTCTGTCTATGGCTGGCAGCCTGCAATGCCCGGCCATGATGGTGACTAGAACTGGAGAACCCAGCAAAGAACGAGCAGAACTGGAGGCCTGCGAGGCACTACCACCCTGAGTCGGCAGGTTGTGCCAACCCTGTACCGGGCTTTAAAGGAGCGGGTGAGCGAGCAGTTGGCAGGGGCTGGGGGTGCCACCGTCCACTTCACCACCAACCTGTGGTCGAGTAGGAACATGCAGCATGCCTACCTGGCAGTGACAACGCACTGGTGGCAGGACGTGGAGGCAGCGTTGGCAGTGGCAGGAGGGGTCCCAAAGCAGGTTATAGGTGGGTCCTGTTTCAAGTGGAAGTCATGGATGCCGCAGTCCCCACACTTCTCAGAACATCAAGGCACCCTGACCATCATGGTGAGGGAGTGGGTCACACCAGGTGCACCCTTCACCAAATGGGTGCGTGGTGATGCACAATGAGGCCAACATATTGAGGGCAGTCCGTGAGGGGGGCTTCACCAGCATCCCTTCACCTGGTATTCAGGGATGCTCTGGGCTTGGAGGAGAAGGGGATTGGGGCAGGCACCCCTGATTGAGAGGGGGAGGAAGCTGGCCAGTTTCTTTAACGGGAGCGGGATGGGCAGCGACCTCCTCTGGGTGAAGCAGGCCGAGCAAGGCTCCCCACTGCACTAGCTGGTGCAGGATGTGTCCACCTGGTGGAATTCATCCACGTTCCTGATGCTTGAGCAGAAAGCCGTCTTGCATCAGGTTCAACTGGTAACAGAGAGTGGGGCACCTCCAGGGTACTATGGGGTGGAATGGTAGACCCTGGCTCACACTGTCTTTGTTCTGAGACCATTCCTGACTTTGACGGAGACCATCAGCTCCTTCATGGCCACCATCAGACAGGTGACCCCTCTGGTGCAGAGTCTCCTCAGGAGACTGGAGGAGATTCTCCAGGGGTGGGATTGTGACTCTCAGGGCAAGAAGCTGGCAGCTGAGGTGGTTGCCCTGGTGTGGCAGCTGAAGGCAGGGCTGAAGGCGCGGTTTGATAAACTCCTGCAGTGGGAGGAATATGTGTTAGCAAGCAACCATGCTGGAGCCCAGGGTCAAGGGCAGCGTGGCACGCCAGACATCACTCTATAGCCACTGGAAGGGTGAGCTGGTGGAGAGGGTCCGTCGATGTCTATCCCTGCCCCCAGCCTTAGCAGTGGCAGCACCAGCAGCAGGCTGAGCAGCAGCAGCACCCCTATTGCTTCTGGATGAAGTGGATAGACAGCCCCCCCTGCCTGTAATGTAGGCCCCAGAACCCTGACGGTGGGTCCTGGGGCTGGAGAGGCTGTTACTTGATGCAGTGGAATGACAGCTCTGGATGACGTGGATGGACAGCTCCCCCCTCCCCCCCATGCCTGTAACATAGGCCCCAGACCCCTGACGATTGGTCCTGGGGCTGGAGTGACTGGTTGCTTCTTGATGCGGTAGGATTCCCTGTGAGCGGAATGACGGACCCAGAGCCCTGACAGAGGAGTGGCAGCTTCTGGATGACATGAATGGACAGCCCTCCCTGCCTGGAATGTAGGCCCCAGAACCCTGATGATGCGTCCTGGGACTGGAGTGACTGTTACTTGATGCAGTCGAATGACAGCTCTCTGTGAGCGAAATGATGGCCCCAGAACTCCGACAGTGGGTCCTGGAGATGGAGTGGCAGCTTCTGGATGAAGTGGAACGACAGCCCTCCCTGCCTGGAATGTAGGCCCCAGAACCCTGATGGTGGGTTCTAGGGCTGGAGTTGCTTCCTGTTTCTTGATGCAGTGGAATGACAGCTCCCCGTGTGTGGAATGATGGCCCCAGAACCCTGACGGTGGGTCCTGGGACTAGAGTGGCAGCTTCTGGATGATGTGGATGGACAGCCCCCCGTGCCTGTAATGTAGGCCCCTGATGGTGGGTCCTGGGGCTGGAGAGGCTATCTCCTTCTTGATATGGTAAGATGACAGTTCCCCATGAGTGGAATGATGGCCCCAGAACCCTGACAGTGGGTCTTGGGACTAGATTGGCAGCTTCTGGATGATGTGGATGGACAGCCCCCCATGCCTGGAACATAGACCCCAGAACCCTGATGGTGGGTCCTGGGCCTGAAGTGGCTGGATGCCTCCGAAGTCAGAATCGCTGTCTGTGTCCATCAGGAGCAGAGCCGACTCTCCCTGGGCCATGCTGTAAGCGAATAAGAACCCTCCACATGGGTTGGCGGACTGACAGCCCCAGAACCCTGACAGTGGGTCCTGGGACAGGAGTGACAGCTTCTNCAGCAGCAGCAGACACCAGGAAGGCTTGGTGCTTGGCACCCCGGATTGCACGAGCAGGCAGGCTCAGTGCTTGGCCCCTCCCATCAGCGCTGTCAGTGGTGCAGCAGCAGCAGCAGCAGCAGCAGCAGCAGCCAGTTGAGGCCCAGAAGTGTCAGTGCACCATGGAGGAGCTGGGGTGGGAGCAGCTGCCAAGTCCATCGTGAAAGCCACGCACATGTTGGGGGAAATGATTGTGCTCGATGGGCAGCCCTTCTCTGTGATTGGGGACATGGGGTTTAGGCGCCTGATTGGCTTCCTGGCCCCCAGTTTAAGCTGCCTTCGCACACCACCCTGAGTCAGACTGCCACCGATGCCTGGCAGCCTGAAACTCCCAGCCAAGCAGGGGTGGCAGCCACCAAGTCCTGGCCAAGCCTCTGCTGCTGCTCTGTCTATGACTGGCAGCCTGCAATGCCCGGCCATGATGGTGACTAGAACTGGAGAACCCAGCAAAGAACGAGCAGAACTGGAGGCCTGCGAGGCACTACCACCCTGAGTCGGCAGGTTGTGCCAACCCTGTACCGGGCTTTAAAGGAGCGGGTGAGCGAGCAGTTGGCAGGGGCTGGGGGTGCCACCGTCCACTTCACCACCAACCTGTGGTCGAGTAGGAACATGCAGCATGCCTACCTGGCAGTGACAACGCACTGGTGGCAGGACGTGGAGGCAGCGTTGGCAGTGGCAGGAGGGGTCCCAAAGCAGGTTATAGGTGGGTCCTGTTTCAAGTGGAAGTCATGGATGCCGCAGTCCCCACACTTCTCAGAACATCAAGGCACCCTGACCATCATGGTGAGGGAGTGGGTCACACCAGGTGCACCCTTCACCAAATGGGTGCGTGGTGATGCACAATGAGGCCAACATATTGAGGGCAGTCCGTGAGGGGGGCTTCACCAGCATCCCTTCACCTGGTATTCAGGGATGCTCTGGGCTTGGAGGAGAAGGGGATTGGGGCAGGCACCCCTGATTGAGAGGGGGAGGAAGCTGGCCAGTTTCTTTAACGGGAGCGGGATGGGCAGCGACCTCCTCTGGGTGAAGCAGGCCGAGCAAGGCTCCCCACTGCACTAGCTGGTGCAGGATGTGTCCACCTGGTGGAATTCATCCACGTTCCTGATGCTTGAGCAGAAAGCCGTCTTGCATCAGGTTCAACTGGTAACAGAGAGTGGGGCACCTCCAGGGTACTATGGGGTGGAATGGTAGACCCTGGCTCACACTGTCTTTGTTCTGAGACCATTCCTGACTTTGACGGAGACCATCAGCTCCTTCATGGCCACCATCAGACAGGTGACCCCTCTGGTGCAGAGTCTCCTCAGGAGACTGGAGGAGATTCTCCAGGGGTGGGATTGTGACTCTCAGGGCAAGAAGCTGGCAGCTGAGGTGGTTGCCCTGGTGTGGCAGCTGAAGGCAGGGCTGAAGGCGCGGTTTGATAAACTCCTGCAGTGGGAGGAATATGTGTTAGCAAGCAACCATGCTGGAGCCCAGGGTCAAGGGCAGCGTGGCACGCCAGACATCACTCTATAGCCACTGGAAGGGTGAGCTGGTGGAGAGGGTCCGTCGATGTCTATCCCTGCCCCCAGCCTTAGCAGTGGCAGCACCAGCAGCAGGCTGAGCAGCAGCAGCACCCCTATTGCTTCTGGATGAAGTGGATAGACAGCCCCCCCTGCCTGTAATGTAGGCCCCAGAACCCTGACGGTGGGTCCTGGGGCTGGAGAGGCTGTTACTTGATGCAGTGGAATGACAGCTCTGGATGACGTGGATGGACAGCTCCCCCCTCCCCCCCATGCCTGTAACATAGGCCCCAGACCCCTGACGATTGGTCCTGGGGCTGGAGTGACTGGTTGCTTCTTGATGCGGTAGGATTCCCTGTGAGCGGAATGACGGACCCAGAGCCCTGACAGAGGAGTGGCAGCTTCTGGATGACATGAATGGACAGCCCTCCCTGCCTGGAATGTAGGCCCCAGAACCCTGATGATGCGTCCTGGGACTGGAGTGACTGTTACTTGATGCAGTCGAATGACAGCTCTCTGTGAGCGAAATGATGGCCCCAGAACTCCGACAGTGGGTCCTGGAGATGGAGTGGCAGCTTCTGGATGAAGTGGAACGACAGCCCTCCCTGCCTGGAATGTAGGCCCCAGAACCCTGATGGTGGGTTCTAGGGCTGGAGTTGCTTCCTGTTTCTTGATGCAGTGGAATGACAGCTCCCCGTGTGTGGAATGATGGCCCCAGAACCCTGACGGTGGGTCCTGGGACTAGAGTGGCAGCTTCTGGATGATGTGGATGGACAGCCCCCCGTGCCTGTAATGTAGGCCCCTGATGGTGGGTCCTGGGGCTGGAGAGGCTATCTCCTTCTTGATATGGTAAGATGACAGTTCCCCATGAGTGGAATGATGGCCCCAGAACCCTGACAGTGGGTCTTGGGACTAGATTGGCAGCTTCTGGATGATGTGGATGGACAGCCCCCCATGCCTGGAACATAGACCCCAGAACCCTGATGGTGGGTCCTGGGCCTGAAGTGGCTGGATGCCTCCGAAGTCAGAATCGCTGTCTGTGTCCATCAGGAGCAGAGCCGACTCTCCCTGGGCCATGCTGTAAGCGAATAAGAACCCTCCACATGGGTTGGCGGACTGACAGCCCCAGAACCCTGACAGTGGGTCCTGGGACAGGAGTGACAGCTTCTCGATGACGTGGATGGACAGCCCTCCCTGCCTGGAACATAGGTCCCAGAACCTTGAGGGTGGGTCCTGGGGCTGGAGTGGCTGGCTGTTTCTTGATGCGGTGGAATGACAGCTCCCAGTGAGTGGAATGATGGCCCCAGAACCCTGGTGGTGGGTCCTGGGACAGGAGTGGAAGCTTCTAGATGAAGTGGAATTATGGCTCCCCGTGAGCAGAATGACAGCTCCAGAACCCTGATAGTGGGTCCTGGGGCTGGAGTGGCTGAAACCCCTGCTTGGCCAGGCATTGCAGGCTGGCTGACCTCAATGCGGGACACTTGCGGACAGTGAAGTGAAATGACATCGCTTCCTGCCTGGAACGTAGGCCCCAGAACCCTGACGGTGGGTCCGGGGCTGGAGTGGCTGGCACTGTTGTGTGGCTGGGCATTGAAGGCTGGCTGGCATTGGTGGAGCAGTGGCAGAGGCCCGGCCAGAGCTCGGTGGCTGGCATCCCTGCTTGGCCGGGCGTTGCAGACTTACATCCTACTCTCAGGATCTCAAGAAACCATTCTGCCAATTGGTCAAGCCTTGCCCAGTGGTGAATCATGTGGCTGTCAGGGTACCGGGGGGGGAAAGGGGACAGAGAGGGTTTTTGGGAACCAAAGGTATTGCTTGTGGCCTTCTCTCCCAGGACACACTGGGCTAGAAGTAATCCCCTCAGGTTGTTGGGTGGGCTTTCCTACATTAATAGAAGGCAACCCATATCATCATAGGGGCGGAGAGAAGGTGCCACTCGCTGACGGAAAAGGGAAATAGGAGCCAGGAAGGGGAAGAGCCGCAGCCTTTCACTTACACACTCCCGGGCACCGCGGTGGTACACAGTGTAGGGATCCACTTGAAGGGGCCACGGGGAAAAGGGACCAGGGAGTGGTTCAAGGAGCGAGGAACAAGAGGGGTTGGGAATAGGGAAAGAGGCGGTGGGGGGGGGGGGAACAAGGATGCTTCCTTACTAGGTAGGGGGAGGTTGTGGGGTTGAGCAGGGGAGACGCAGACAACAATACACCCACCAGGGGCCCACAGAGCAAGGGAAGGAAAAGGGTTTCTTGGAACTCAATCTCACAGCTAGTATACAAGAGCTTCGTAGGACAAGGGGGGGGGAACAAGGGAGGAAATATAGTCAGGCAAGGAACACAACACCAAGGCAGTCAATATCACTCTAAGCACAATCACTTAGCTTTCAGAAGGCAAAGGCAAGGGCCAGTCTCTCTCACGATTACCGGCGGGGGGATACTGACCCGCCGGCTCCTTTATACTATTCCTCAGCCCTACAGGTGACAGCCCTTGTCCTCTGATTAAGGCCCCGCCCCTTGCCGGGCGCGCTCTGCTGCAAGGCGCGCACTGCGTCGGGGCGGGGCAGGGATTTCCCCTCCAGAGGCTCCAGGTTGGAAAAGGGGCGGGGTTTGGGATGCCGCTGGGGAAGCGTCCCTCTGACGCGGGGGCGCGCCCTGTCTTTGGAGGGGGGTGGTGGTTACCAGTCTCTTCTGGGTCTCCCCTGGCTTCCCTCGCCGCCGAGGCACGCCCCGGGACGGCGGCGTGACAGTGGCCACCCAGTAGCAGACATTAGATTGCCAGGGTACAGTACCCTTGGCACAGCAGAGGCAGCAGCAGCGGACATTGGGTTGCCGGGACACAGAACCCGTGGCATAGACAGCAGAGGCGGCATTGGAAGCAGCAGTGGACATTGGATTGACTGGGCACAGAACCCATGGCACAGACAGAATTGGCAGCAGCAGTGGACATTGGATTACTCGGGCACAGAACCTCTGGCACACACAGCAGAGGCAGGATTGGCAATAGCAGCAGACATTCGATTGACCGGGCACAGAACCCATGGCACAGATAGCAGAGGCAGCATTGGTGGCAGCAGCGGGCATTGAATTGCCAGGGTACAGTACCTGTGGCACAGCAAAGGCAGAGGCAGCAACAGCAGACATTGGGGTGCTGGGGCACAGAACCCGTGGCACAGACAGCAGAGGCAGCATTGACAGCAGCAGCAGCAAACATTGGATTGCTCGGGCACAGAACCCGTGGCACAGACAGCAGAGGCGGCATTGACAGCAGCAAACATTGGATTGCCCGGGCACAGAACCCGTGGCACAGACAGCAGAGGCGGCATTGGCAGCAGCAGCAGACATTGGATTGACTGGGCACAGAACCCGTGGCACAGACAGCAGAGGCGGCATTGGCAGCAGCAGTTGACATTGGATTGCTTGGGCACAGAACTCATGGCACAGACAGGATTGGCGGCAGCAGCAGGATTTGCCTGTGTGCAGCTCCCATGGAGCCAGGATGGTAGGATTTGCCAGGGAAGAGCTCCTATACAGCAGCAGATGGCAGCAGCAGGATTTCATGGTCACATTTGGATTTGCCAGGGCAGAGCACCCATGGACCAGCAGACAGCAGCAGCGGGATTACCAGGCCAGTGGCACATCACCCAGGGTTGTCAAGGCAGGCAGAGAGGCACCTTGGCATGAGAGGTAGGCAGGCTGGGGCAGGGCTTCAGCTTTGCCCACAGGGTTGACAGACAGGTAGCATGGCATTAGCATGGGAAGGCAGACTGAGGCAGACTTTGATCTAGGCCACCTGGGCAGGCGGGTGGGCAGACAGGCAGCATGGCATGACCAGAAGGCAGAAAGAGGCAGACTTTGATCTAGGCAACCTGGGCGGGCAGGCAGGCAAACAGGCAGTGTGGCATGAGCAGAAGGCAGACCGAGGCAGCTCTGATCTAGGCCACCTGGGCAGGCAGACAGGCGGCGTCGCATGAGCAGAAGGCAGACTGAGGCAGGGTTTGATCTTGGCAACCTGGGCGAGCAGGGAGACAGGCAACATGGCATGAGAGGCAGTAGGGAAGGCAGGCTGGGACCTTGGCAGGCATTCAGATAGGCTGGTGAAGACTGTGCCGCACATGCAAGAGAGAGCCAGTCAGATAGGTGGACTAAGATCATCTAGCTAGAGGCCAGCTAGCAGGATTACAGCTTCCCAATGCCATCCTGCATCATGAGGTCAGTCAGATAGACCAGCCGAGGCTGTCGAGAGAGAGAGAAAAAGAGAGAGAGAGAGAGAGAGAGGTAGGGCAGATGCCAGGCATTGGGTGGGAGGGTCAGCACCTCAGCAGCAGCAGTCCAGATTGAGGAGGAGCCCCATCCCAAGACTGCCCCTGGCATGGGATGGCGTGTGCCACTGCACCATCAATCCATTTCCAGGGGCAGCTTGGGAATCCCAGCAGCGGAAGGTTCACCTTTAGGAACAGCAACTGCTCCACCAACTTGGCCCCCAGTCTCAGGCAGTGCGGAGAGCAAATGTCCCCTGCCATGAATTCTGCCCGCTTCAGGAGCTCATCGAAGTGCAACTTCAGCCCTGCCTTCAGCTGCCGCACCAGGTCAGCCACCTCATCCACCAACTTCCTGCCCTGAGGGCCACAATCCCACCCCTGGAGAATCTCCTCCAGCCTCCTGAGGAGACTCTGGACCAGAGGGGCCACCTGGGTGATGGTGGCCGTGGAGGAGCTGATGGTCTCCATCATGGCCAGGAACAGTCTGAGGACGAAGACCATGTGCGCCAGGATCTCCCATTCCGCCCCATAGTACCCTGGAGGTGCCCCACTGTCCGTCACCAGTTGCACCTGATGCAAGGCGGCTTTATGCTTGAGAAGCCACTCGTGCATCAGGAATCTCGAATTCCACTGGGTGGACACATCCTGCACCAGCTGGTGCACTGGGAAGCCTTACTCAGCTTGCTTCGTCCGGAGGAGGTCATTGCCCTTCACGCGCCGGTTAAAAAAAATGACGAGCTTCCTCCCCTGCTCGATCAGGGAGCTAAGGGTGTCTGCCCCAATTTCCTTCTCCCCCAAGCCCAGAGCATCCCTGACCACCAGGTGAAGGGTGTGTGCTGGTGAAGCCCCCCTCGCGGACTGCTCTTAGTATGTTGGCCGCGTTGTCCGTCACCATGCACCACGTGGTGAAGGACGCGTCTGGCGTGACCCACTCCCTCACCATGGGCTGCCTTGATGTGTTGAGCAGTGTGGGGGCCGCCCATTACTTCCACTTGAAGCAGGGCCCACCTATACCCTGCTTTGGGACCCCTCCTGCCACTGCCAAGCGCTGCCTCCAGGTCCTGCCACCAGTGCGCCGTGACTGCGAGGTAGGCGTACTGCATGTTCCTGTTCGACCACAGGTGTGTGGTGAAGTGGACGGTGGCATCTCCAGCCCTTGCCAGCTGCTCCCTCACCCTCTCCATTAAAGTCCGGTACAGGGCTGGAACCACCTGCCAACTCAGGGTGGTGTGCAAGGGCAGCTTAAACTGGGGGGCCAGGAACCCAATTAGGCGCCTAAACCCCATGTCCCTGACCACTGAGAAGGGCTGCCCATCCAGTGCAATCATTTTCCCCAACATGCATGTGGCTTTCATTTGAAAGTCACGGCGCTCTCCACATCCTGCAGCTCCAGATGGACTTGGCAGCTGCCCCCACCCCAGCTCCTCCATGATGCACTGATGCTGCTGCTGCTGCTGCTGCTGCTGCTGCTCCCCCTAGTAGCGATACCACTCCTGCTGCTAGAGGCAGCTTTTTGAACAGGACACTTGCCCGCTGATGGAGGCAGACGACTGGCCGCTGCAATTGGGAACCCGCTGGCGTCCACTGCCCCTGCCTGCCCACTTAGCAGCACAGCGCTGTGGCATCTCTTTAGGTGCCTCACCATGGCAGTTGTGCCAAGGTTGGTGAGCATCTGCCCACACTTCACCACCTTCTGGCACAAAGTGCACTGCACCTCCCTGGGATCATCCACCCGCACCAACTTAAAATGCGTCCAGACCGAGGATTTTTTGCCTCCTCCTGTCTTCTGGCCCGCACTGGGTGATGCACCGCTGACAGCACTGCTGGGAGAGGCAGAACATGGTGGCGATGCATCTCTCAGAGGGACAGCCATCGTCTCAGCACCAGACATCTCCTCCGCAGGACTAGTGTCTGCTTCGCTGTCCCCAATATGAGTGATGTCCCGCGAAGGGGAGTATTGGGACCCTGCAGCTGATGGACTGCCCACCATGCTGCTGCCACTCTTCCTGTGCCCCCTATAGCTGCTGCTGCTGCTGCTGCTGCTGCTCTCCCTACTGCCATTGCCCAGAAATCGGGCCCTGCCTCTAGCAGCTGGGGTGGAATCCACCAGTGGCGACTCTCCCCCCCCCC
>QEPC01012510.1:2426258-2450671 GCA_003113815.1 Sphenodon punctatus
TTCCACTCCCTGAGGGTCCCCCCACCCTGCTCCCTCCCACCCCGCGAGGGTCCCACGCCACCCCACGAGGGTCCCCCCATGCTGCTCCCACCTCCCCAAGGGTCCCCCCACACTGCTTCCACCCTCCGAGGGTGGGATCTTTAGATGTGTGTTCACAATGCTGAAAATGAATTGCTTTTAAAATCCCGAGATGTAGCTGTGAGTCTGGTGATCTTTAGGTGTGTGTTCGCATTAATGCTGGAAATGGGATGCTTTTAAAATCCCGAGACATAGCTGTGAGTCTGGCGATCTTTAGATGTGTGTTCGCATTAATGCTGGAAATGGGATGCTTTTAAAATCCTGAGATGTAGCTGTGAGTCTGGCGAGCTTTAGATGTGTGTTTGCATTAATGCTGGAAATGGGATGGTTTTAAAATCCCAAGATGTAGCTGTGAGTCTGGCGATCTTTAGGTGTGTGTTTGCAATGCTGGAAATGGGATGCTTTTAAAATCCCGAGATGTAGCTGTGAGTCTGGCGATCTTTAGGTGTGTGTTCGCAATGCTGGAAATGGGATACTTTTAAAATCCTGAGATGTAACTATGAGTCTGGTGATTCATGGTCCTTGAAATTCCCCCCCAACACACACACGCAGCAGAGGGCAAGAATACTGCTTCAGAAGGGACTTCTGAAGCAGGGACTGGGGTCCCTCCAACATACATGCAGCAAGTCCTTTCTTTCTGAAGCAGCGTTCTTAACCTCTGCTGCTTGTGTGTGTGTCTTTGCTAAAACTGCTTGTAAGTGAGGTTTAAGGTTGTCTGCCTGCTTTTAAACCTGGCAGAGGAGGTGATTATAACCTGCCTAACCTAACCGAAATTGCTTGATTTGAGTAATGTAATGTCCATCCAACATGAACCCTTGGAACTCCTTGCTGCTGGGTTATGCCGCCAACCATTGCCCTGGCTCTGCCCACCATTGCCCTGGCTCCACCCACCATTGCCCTGGCTCTGCCTACTGTTGCCCTGGCTCCACCTACCGTTGCCCTGGCTCCGCCCACCGTTGCCTGTCGGCCTTACTGCCCCTCCAACCTCAAGACCCACCAGCCGCCCCTGGGATCCACCTGCCCTAGACTGCTGGGGATCACCTCAACAATGGGGGTCGGGAACATTGGTGGCCCTGGAGAAACATCTGAAGCACCTGCACCTGCAGCCACAGGAGAGAAAGCTGCAGCCTCCTGGAGTGCAGGCCTTCCAGTGCCCTGTGTGGCTAGTGGAGGACGCTGGCAGGAGATGCTGCCTAACCACACCCCAGCTAGTGCCACTGCTGGGAGCCTCTGAAGCCTGACTGCCAAAATCAGGCCTGTGAAGTTTGGGGCGTGGTGAAGGGTTCGGGCTGCTGCTATGCGTACCACTCCGCTGGCACGGCCCCTGCCACCTCTGCCATGTGCCCCATTGCCTGCCTTAATGGCAGCAGACCAGCCTCTCCTGCTTCCCTTCTCCATTTCTCCCACCCAAAGAATGCACTGGAAGATTTTTTTTAAATTTTTTTATTTATTTATTCAAATTGGTAATCTAATATTATATATATATACATTAACTCTAACTGCTGTTAACTATTCTAAAACCTATGGAATTAAATGGAATATTATCTAATATCTACAAAGGCCTAGTCCTGCAAAACACTATAAAATATTAAAACTGAATCACTACACACTGAATCACTATAGAGATCTCTGTCTATCTCTATAACTAAGCTAACTCCTACATCTATCTATCTATCTATCCATCCATCCACAAGGATGGTGGGGGAACACAGACACCTCACAACAAACACGGGGAGGGGTACAAAACTGAAATGAAACCTAAATCAATCTACTCCTACTCTAAATAAATCCAAAACAGGGGAAGGGAAACACGTATGGAATATATACAGGGAGGAGGAAAGGATTCAATGCAGGGTAGGGGGAAAGAACACAGGGAGGGGTAAAAAATAAAAATAACACCTAAATCTATCTAATCTAAATAAATGAAACTATGGAGGTAAGTGTGTAGGAATGGGTGAAATAGGAGGAGGATGGCAATGGATTAGGAACACAAACTGCTGGGAAATAATTCCGAATTATTCGGAACCATCCTGAACATGGTGGGGGCTAGCCCAGGCTGTGATTTGGGGAAGTCCCTGAGTCTCAACCTGGAGGCAAAGCAGGCTTTCATGTTTGAAACAGAGCTGTAACTCGGCCTTCGGAAAACTTCGGGAATCACTAAAGTTTCCAGTCTTCACTTTCAAACAGCTGATCTCCAAAGTCCAGGCATCAAGGCTGTTCCTCTGTAAACTTCAGAAAACTTCAGAAGTCGCTGCATGTGTGTGGCTGGAATTGAGCTTCTGGAAGTTTCAAGCCAGGAAATGAAACCTAATGCCATATTTGGTAGGTGGGAGGTATGGGAGGGGACAGTTGAGTCATAGTAAGCCAGATGGCAAGTATTGATTGACTGGCCAAGCCAGATGGTAAGTTTTGATTGGCTTGTAAGTTGCAACCTTGCAGGGCAAAAAATAAAAGTAACTGCACACACAGCCATTTTCCATTCTTGGTGAATTTGGCTGTGTGCTACACTGCTAATCTGTAAGTAATTGGCTGGGGAGGGGAGGTGTGTATGGCATGGTTTGGCCTGTCCTGCCTGTCCATAGGACCAATGCTGGGGGATGGGTGTTACTTTTTCCACCATACACTACAAACAACAGGGTATATTAGAGCAATATAAATCAATACAATAACAATAACATCAAACTATATGCTCCAAACAATGCAAAAAATGCTAAAAAGGAAACAATGTTTTAATCAGAATAGTATTCAAGGTGGAAATAATCTATATAGAGAGTGCTTACAACCATAAACTTAACTCCAGTGAACTGGTTAAATAATAATTCAGGATAATCGGATCCAGAATTCAATATCCAATTTACAAAGATAAATTCAGAGTCCAAATCTGGTCCAAAAGATTCAAAATCCAACGTTTCGCCAATACATAGCTTCTTCAGGGATTTTCAGTATCTTTTACCATTTCTGCTCGCAGGCAAATCACTTAATTAGTATTATTATTATTATTATTATTATTAAACATTTATAAAGCGCCAGTAACAACCTGGCGCTGTACAGAACATATAATCAGCTGCGGTCCCTACCTGTGGCTTACAATCTAAAAGACAAGGAGGGGGAGACAAGGAGAGGGGACAGCGGGAGAGACATGGGAGAAGACAAACAAACATTCAGGCGGATGCGAAGTCTCAGGTGCGTGTACTTGGCTTGGTTACAAGGTGGTCGGTAGCAGCAGTCAGCAGAGGAGGGCTGACAGTAAGAGCAAGGGGAAAGACTAGAGGGCATTGGGAAAGGCAGCATGGAAAAGGTGGGTCTTGAGGAGGGATTTGAAGGAGCGGAGGGAGGAGGCGAGGCGGACGTCGGCAGGGAGGGAGTTCCAGGCATGCGGGGCAGCGAGGGAGAAGGGACGAAGGCGGTTGGGCGAGCAGGAGAAGCGAGGGAGAGCGAGGGAGGGGACAGCGGAAGAGCGGAGAGCGCGCGCAGGAGCGCGTAGGGCGATTAGGTCCGAGAGGTAAGGGGGAGCTTGGTCATGGAGCGATTTGAACGTGAAAACCAGGAGTTTGAACAGGATACGTTCAGGAAGGGGGAGCCAGTGAAGGGAGAGGAGGAGAGGCGTCACATGGTCGAAGCGACGGGCAGAGTGAATGACCTTGGCGGCAGAGTTTTGGATCGCCACAAGGGGGGACAGGTGGGAGCGAGGGAGGCCAGCAAGGAGGAGGTTGCAGTAGTCGAGGCGAGAGATAACCATGGCATGAACAAGGATTTTGGCCGAGGAGACAGATAGAAAGGGGCGAATGCGGGCAATGTTGAGGAGAGCGAATCGGCAGGATTTGGCCACAGAGTCAATGTAAGGTTTAAAGGAGAGGTGCGTGTCAAAAATGAAGCCCAAGCTGCGGGCACGGAGAACAGGACGGATGGTGACCCCATCAATGCAGACGGTCAGGTCAGAGGGAGAGGAGGGGGAGGGAGGAAAAATGAGGAGTTCAGTCTTGGCCATGTTCAGTTTGAGTTGGCGTCGGGACATCCAGGCGGAGATATCAGAGAGGCAGTCGACGAGGCGTGAGCGGACAGAGGAGGAGAGAGAGGGGGTAGAGAGATAGAGTTGGGTGTCATCAGCATAGAGATGGTATTGGAACCCGTGGGAGGCAATAATTTCACCAAGGGACCGGGTGTAGATAGAGAAGAGGAGAGGGCCAAGGACAGAACCTTGGGGAACCCCAACCGAGAGGGGAAGGGAGGGGGAGGTCGACTCGGGGAGGGAGACATTAAAGGAGCGGTCAGAGAGGTAGGAGGAGAACCAGTCAAAGACAGAGCCACGGAAGCCCAAAGAGTAAAGCGAGTCCAAGAGGAGCGAGTGGTCGACAGTGTCAAAGGCAGCAGAGAGGTCAAGGAGGACAAGAACGGAGTAGTGGCGCTTCGATTTAGCGACAAGTAGATCATTGGTGATCTTGGCCAGGGCAGTTTCAGTAGAGTGGAGGGGGCGGAAGCCGGACTGGAGAGGGTCGAGGGAGGAGTTGGCAGAGAGGAGGTTCAGGCAGCGGGAGTAGACGACACGTTCCAGGAGCTTCGAAGCAAAGGGAAGGAGGGAGACCGGCCGGTAACTAGAGGGATCGAAAGGGTCCAGGGTAGGCTTTTTGAGGATGGGGGAGACAGTGGCATGTTTGAAGGCAGAGGGGAAGGAGCCTGTGGAAAGGGAGAGATTGACAACATGCAGAAGGGGGGGAGCGACAGTGGGAGCAATAGAGGTCAGGAGGCGGGAGGGGATCGGGTCAAGGGGGCAGGTGGAGGGGTTGGATGAAGAGAGAAGAGCAGAGATTTCCTGGAGAGAGGCAGGAGGGAAGGATGCGAGGAGGGAGGGGGGTGGGGGAGGGGGTGGGAGGGGAGCGGGGGGCGGAGGGGGGCGGGAGGCAATATCCCGACGGATCTTGTCAATCTTGGAGGTGAAGAACGACGCAAGATCCCGAGCAGCAAGGGAAGAGGGCGGGGGAGGGCAGGGGGGTTTGAGAAGGGAGTCGAAAGTAGAGAAAAGGCGGCGAGGGTCGCGGGAGAAAGATTCGATCCTAGAGGCATAATAGCGCTGCCTAGCTAGGGAGATAGCCGAGGAGAGGGAGGGTACTAAATGTTTTTTGCCCATATCCAAAACTGGGTATGTAATATAAATACTGCCATACGCCCCCATACTAGCTGCAAAAACTCAAACAATAACACACACCATAGTGGTCTTTCTAATTGAATTACTCAGCAGCTGGAGGGTTTCTCAAAAGGAAGTGACTTATCCCCATAGCCAGTATCCCCAGCCTAAATAATTTAAACTGTAATACGTGAATACCTTTTGTTTCTTTTTCTTTTTGAATGCTCAACTCTGTCGCAGGCACCAGTCTCAACCACCCCCGAGGACCTGTTTCTGGAGCCAGGCAAACTCTCTGCCTGGCTCCACTTCCCTTTGCCTAATCTGTTCAAGTTACCAGTGCCACAGAGTACCAATGCCATGCCAAGAGGATGCCCCTGGTGTGTGTATGTGAATGTCTGCCTGGTTTTCTTAATTTTGTGATTACTGGGCTGGCTAGCTTTTGGCGGAATTATTTCTCCATGCAGTTGCACAATGTTTTGCAGGGTCATGTGTTGTCTCCTTTCTTACAAAGGCTGTGGCTGCTACATGGCAGAGCAGAGCCTAATTGTAAAATGTAACTGTAAGTTCTACTGTTGTTCTGCCTGCTGCTTGATTGGCACCATGAGGCCAGACTGGGATCTCTCTGCCCGGCTCCACTTCCCTGGTATGTTCAAGTTATTTTACTTTATTTATTTATTTATTTATATTTCTTAGCCACCCCCTCATGCCCACGGCATCTCGGGGTGGCTTACAATACAAAAAAGAACACAATTAAAATAACATTAAAACACTAATTCACAAAATTAAAACATCTAAAATCCTAAAAACCAACCCCCGCAAAAAAACATTTATCCCACCTCCCCTTCCCCTCCTCCAAAGGCCTGGGAGAATAGCCAAGTTTTGCAGTCCTGGCGGAAGGCCAGCAAACATGGGGCCAGATGGGTTTCCTCCGGGAGGGAGTTCCATAAACGTGGCCTGGCCACCGAGAACGCCCTCTCCATTGTGGCACCCTGCTTTACATGGGAGACTCCAAGAAGGCACCCCTGGCAGACCGAAGGGGTCACTCTGGGGCGCGGAAGGTGAGGTGGTCCCTGAGGTATGACGGGCCAAGATCGTGTAAGGTTTTATAGGCCCAAACCAACACCTTGAATCTGGCTCGGTATGCTATAGGCAGCCAGTGCAGCATGCGGAGCATGGGAGTGATATGCTCCCGTCGGCTCGTCCCTGTCAGGAGACGAGCTGCCGCATTCTGCACCAGCTGCAGCCTCCAAACCAACATCAAGGGAAGCCCCACGTAGAGCACGTTGCAGTAGTCCAGCCTCGAGGTGATGAAGGCATGGATGAGGGTGGCCAGATCGGGTCTGGAAGTGTATGGACGCAGCCTCCGTACTAGATACAGCTGGCGGAAAGCGGCCTTAGCCACCGTTTCCACCTGCCGATCCAGGCGGAGATCCGAGTCCAGTAAGACTCCCAGACTCCGAACCTGCTGGATTATGGGAGGGCGGACCCCCTCTGTGAGGGGAGCCGACACCTCCTTCGCCCTACCCATCGCTATTACCTCCGTCTTATCAGGATTGAGCCTCTGTCTGCTCTGCTGCAACCAATCCGCCATGACCTCCAAACATTGGGACAGCACTGAGATGGCAGGACCTGGGTCAGATAAAAAGGAGAGGTATAGCTGGGTGTCATCTGCTTATTGGTGGCAACACACACCAAACCCTCTCAAAATCTCCCCCAAGGGCTGCATGTACACATTAAACAATAATGGAGACAGAAAAGAACCTTGCGGAATGCCACAATCCAGGGCCCGGGGGCTGGAAGATTCAGCCCCAAGGACAACACTGGCTTCTCCCCGCGAGGAATGATCGGAACCACCCTAAGACGGTCCCATCCAGACCCCACAGGGTTTGCAATCGTCTCAACAGCAGCCCGTGGTCCACTGTATCAAAAGCGGCCAAGAGAACTAGCAGGATCAGAAGTGTTGAACGTCCTGCATCCATCTCCCGGCGGAGATCATCCACTAAGGCCACCAGCACCATCTCTATGCCATAGCCGGGGCAGAAGCCTGATTGAAATGGGTCAAGTAAACCGATGCTGTCAAGATGAGCCTGGAGCTGCAGTACCACCACCCATTCAATAACCTTCCCTAAAAAGGGAAGGTTAGAGACAGGTCTGTAGCTGGCTAGTGCTTCCACATCCAAAGATGACTTCTTCAGCAGGAGGCGCACCATGACCACCTTGAGACCGGGGGGCAAACTCCCCTGCTGAAGGGACGTGTTGATTACCCTCGCCAGCACCATCCCCAAAGTCTTCCTGGAGGCTTTCACCAACCAGGACAGGCATGGATCTAGTTCACAACTGGTGGCTCTAACAGACCCCAGGACATCCATGGCATCGGCTGGCATCACTTCCTCAAACTCAACCCAAAAAGATGGACCAGACAGGACTTCCATCACCTCACACTCCACCTCTACTGCTCCTAATCTGGTGTTGAAATTGCTCTGGATCCGAGCAATCTTGTCTGCAAAGTAGATGGCAAACTCCTCACAGCGGGCCTGGGACAGGTCTCCATCCAGGCGGAGGGAGGCCGGACTGACCATCTCCTGCACCACTCGGAACAGCTCCGCTAGACGTGACTTTGCAGACACTATGAGGGCAGCAAAGAACTCTTTTTCTGCCATCCTCACAGCCTCAACATAGAACCGCAAATGGGCCCTATGGAGAAGTCGTTTGGATTCAGCGTGAGTCCGACGCCAGTGTCGCTCTAGCCGCCTACCTGCCTGTTTCATACACCGCAGCCCCTCAGTAAACCAAGGGACCCTGCGGTGATGAGACAGAAGTAGAAGACATCTTGGAGCCACCCTATCAAAGGCCTCCCTGAGCAAGATGTTCCAAGCTCGGATGAGCTCATCAACAGAGTGGCCATCAAGGTCTAAGGTAAAATCCCCCAGGGCCTCCTGGAACCATTGAGGTTCCATCAGCCTCCAGTGCCAGACCTACCTAACTGATCCCTTCCCCTTCTGGAGGTGGCATGCTAAGAGGCTTGCCTGTAGGAGGTAATGATCCGTCCATGTCAAGGGCATGACTCTCACATCCCCCACTACTGGATCACCTGCCTCAAGGCCAGAACAGAATACCAGGTCGAGGGTATGTTCCCCCACATGGGTCGGGCAGTTGACAACTTGGGACAAGTCCCTGGTTGCCATGGCGGCCATGAACTCTCGCTCCTCTCCTACAAAGCTGGCATCAGTATGGGTATTGAAGTTCCCCAGGACCAAAGTCCTGGAGGAGTTCAACACCACTACCGAGACCAGCTCCGCTACAGCGGCAAAGGATTCTGCTGGGCAGGAAGGGGCTTGGTACACCAGCAGCACCCCGAGATTGCCCCCAGCCAAATTGAACACCACATAGAGGACTTCGATCCCTGGAATCTCCTGGACTGGATACCTCCTAACAGGCCATGTCTCTTTAAAAATGCTACACCACCTCCTTGACCCCCAGTGCTGGGTTTGTGCTGCACAGCATACCCAGCTGGAACGAGGTTGGCTAAAATTGGCCCCGCCTCCTCATCCAGCCAAGTTACCAGTGCAACAGTACCATGCCATGCCAAAAGAGTGCCCCTGAGGGAGGAGGGGTTGTGAATGTCCAGTTTCTTAATTTTATGACTGCTGGGCTAGGTGGCTTTTGGTGGGATTTTTTTCTCCATGCAGTTGCACGCTTTTTTGCGTGGTTGTTGTATTCTTCTTGAGCAAATGTCCCATTCTTGCTAGCCTGCTTTTTTGTGCACTGCTTAGTTGGCATAATGATTAACATGGGTGCACTCACTGCTGATGGTGGGCCATGCTGTAGGTACACTAGAGTTGTTTTTTTACTTCTGCACGCAGTTGCACTTGTGTGGGGTTGTCTTCTGGAGCATTGTCCCACTCCTGCTAGCCTGCTTTTCTGGGTAGTGGTTTGGCTGTGGATTCAAGAACTTTGCCAAGATGTGACTAGCTGGGCACTGGGGGGAATACTTTCTAGTTTCGTTCAGGTTATGTGTGGGAGGAGGGGGCTTGCCTTGCATAGGTGATGTCGAGGAAAAACTTATACTTACACTGTTGGTAAAATCTGTCAGAAGTTCTTTATTGATCTCAAAGCGCAGAGAGAGAGAGCAGCACTGCCTCCATGCAAGGAAGACAAGCTGGTCTGCTCCTCCCAGAATGCATAGGTATTTTATAGGTTACAACATAAGCATCAGATACAGAGATGTCACTCAAAGTACAACGTAACACAGTAACACAGTGATGGAAAACTAATGTACTTACACATGATGTTTACATACTTGAGTTAGCTCTTCTCAAAACTATATGAGCAGAATTGTTTATAATATAAGGTGCCTATACTAATCTATTCCCCTTGCACAGCTGCAAGGTCAGTCTGTGCTGCCTGCTATGGGAAGGCGTCCCACTGTCTAAATCTAAGGCCTGTGTGCAGCACTTTTCAAGGCCTTGTTTTGCAAAGCAGAATACAAAAGCAAATAGATTTCTGTCTAGAGGTCAAAGGCAAAGCTTCTACTAGGCAGTAGGTTTTACCCAAGATGCTTTGGGTGTCCTCCATTTTGTGATACCTTCCTTTGGCTATGTGTAGCTTAATTCCATAGGGTCCCTTATACAAATTCCCCACAGTGGACTGGGCACACACAATGGATGCTTTTTTGGGGTGTGTGTCTAATTTCTTGTGTTTGTTATGGCTGCTGGAGCACAAGGAAGTCAGTGACGCAACCGCTACACCCGAAGACACAGAGGAGGTCTGCTGTACAGCTGCAAAGAAAGAGGCAGAGGAGATATTCAAGGCTTTCAGTGACCACCATTATCGTAGCTATGACGTTGAAACATTAGAGTACTGGCAACAACAAAGGACTGCGTGGCCTCCACTGTACCAACTAGCTGTAGCACATCTCGGATGCCCTCCCAATTCCGTCCCTTCAGAGAGAGTGTTCAGCTGCGCAGGAAACATTATTGGACAGAAATGCACCTGCCTTTCAAACAACAGCCTGGAGAGGCTTTTGTTCCTGCACATGAACAGGCATTTCCTCCCTCTGGAAAATTAGTTGTCATTTTCAGAGCCAGGCACTGAGAACATACCCTCTTGCTATCCAGAAGATGATCTGAACTCTCAATCAGATGAGGAAGAGCAGGAGGGGAGAAGACCTACAACATAAGAAGATGACCTGTTTTGCACTGCAGTCATTCAGCTCCAGCCTACATGGCCTTAGGCCTAAAAGAGAAGCCAATGCCAACAAACATGGAGGCTGGACCAAAGCAAACAGGAAAAGAAGGCACCACCACCAACTGAACTGATGCTACACAAGGCAGAGACTGGCATTGCTGCTGGCTTTGACGAGTGCGAGGACAGAGCACAGATAGGAAGGGAGACCAATGGCGCTGCAGGACCACTACTACTACATCCAACACTGAAAGGCACCACATGATGGCACGTAAGGTGGAGGAAGGCGTAGTTGGAAGCTGCAAGCGTGAGGATGGAGGACAGCCCACAGAGAAGCCCCATGTTAAAAAGATGAGTCACACTGTGAGGTTGGAGTAGGGGGCAGTGTTGTGAGGATGATGGGTTACTGCTATCATGACTGTGGTTGGTTTGTTAACTTAAATCGTTAGTCTTAAAATATAGTTCCAGAATTGTGCTTCCTTTAAGGTTTTATTACTGTTGTAAGGTTGAGGTTTTTTTAATTGTTGGTGCTACTGTTGTTCAGAGGTAGTTAACTACAGTTAATTTAAGAGTAGTATAATAAAATAATACTGTGCTTTAGGTTGGGGTTTTTTGTGCTGTTTTATTCTAATTCTAATCATTGCTTGGTTTTTGTGCCTCTTCTGTGTTGCAGATTCGCAGAATGATTGAGAGATGTGGTGGATTGGAGGATGGATGCACTCACTTTTTTGTCCTAGTCCTTTAAAGTTTGAGCTTTTTCTAAATTGAATGACTGACTTAATTCGAAAGTAGAAAGCACTGTTTTTTTCCCAGGATTGAATGTCTGACTGCCATTCTTTGGAGTCTGGAAGGAATTTTTAAACAACAAAGTCCCTTTCCCCCCAGCTAACTAATTTAGGGGGGTTTGGACCTCTTTTGTAGTTTTTCACCTTCCTCTGAGGAAGATCATTAACTGCACAAGCCTAGCTCAGTAAAAACACCACATTTAATAAAATCTAAAAGGCAATACAATTCACTTATGTTTCTTGTAGTGCTTTTTTCAAACGTGCGTCTGACTCTGGTGTCCCATTTCAGTACAGGGAGGAATTACTAGGTAGCATAACATCAGATATGACACTGCCCCTGCCCAGAGTGGAAGTGGTGCATGCATTTCTTTCTTGGCTGCCTGCTACTGCTGGGTGCCCCATTTCAGAGGAGAAAAGTTTTTAAATAGCATATCTCTCATCAGATCACCCCCTGCCCCTGCCCAGAGTGACATTGCAAGCTGCATTCATCAGTTCATGACTGCCTGCTCCTAAGTGCTCCATGGTGACTGATAGAGGGGAATGAGTAAGTGGGTAGCATATGTTTAATCACACACTGCCCCTGCCTGGCATGACAGTAGTACTTAACTGCATGCATTTCTCTGTTGCATGCTGCTGCTGGGTGGGTGCCTCATTTCAGATGAAAAGGAATTTTAAGTAGCATATCTCTCATCAGATCACACATTGTCCGTGTGCCCCAGGGCGGGGCACTCTCTATCTGTTGCATGTGGAATATCAAATGAGATCACTATGGATCAGAAACTGGTTAAAAGATAGAAAGCAAAGGGTAGGACTAAATGGTCAGTTTTCACAATTGAGAGATGTAAAAAGCGGTGTGCCTCAGGGATCTGTATTGGGACCAGTGCTGTTTAATGTATTCATTAATGACTATCGTTTGACTTGAATATTGATAGAACCTCAAAAGATACCAAGATAAACCCTGCTGGGCATGAATTATACAAACTAACCTTAGATGCATCATTAAAGATTCTTAATGGAAACTGTGGGGATGATAGTAGAGGAAATTTTACATATATCGGCTCGGGGGAGGGCAGTGTATTGGATTATGCACTTCTCTCCCCAAACTTATGTGGGTATCTGAGGTCATTTCAGATCGCGGATCAGATACAGAGTGACCACTTTCCCCTCCAGTTTAGGTTAGGAGATGATGAACCTTTGAAGAAATCAATTAAGGGGATGAAGCAGGATAAGCCATACAGTAAAGTTCAGTACTGTTGTGCAGTGCGATGGTCACAGGTAATAGAGGCAAAAATAGCTGATATGTTTAGGCAAGAGGAAGGGAACATTTTGTGTACACAAATGATGGCTACAGGCAATGCCAAGCAAGCTGGTAATATCTGGGCCCAATGGGTGGACTATTTGGGCCCAATTTTTAGTCAGGTGCCAGGAATTAGTCAACATAGAAGGCAGAGATGTGATACCTGGTGGGATTCGGATTGTCAACTGGCCAGGATGGAATTGAAAAATGCCGCCCGTATGTTGAAGATAGATGAGGAGGCAGGCAGTCTGATGGGATATAGGAGATTGAGGAAAGTTTATAAACAACTAATAATAAAAAAGAAAGATTAATATAATACCCTGGAATCTGCTTCTGGATATAGTAAATAAGAAGGATGAAAAGCGGTTTTGGCAGATGGTAAATAAAATACAGAGAGAGGGGATGCAGATAAGAGAAATGGTAATTGCACCATCTGCCTGGACCAAATATTTTTTGGATCTGTTTAGTGATCTTAATAAGGATAGCAATAGGCTGTGGGGTGTTGATTCTATACCACAGTGGGAACCAGTTACTGTTGCAAAGGTAGAGGAGGCTATAAGGAAACTAAAGAATGGTATAGCTCCTGGAGTAGATCTTATAAGGGGCAAAGTACTTAAAATGCTACCTGAATGGTGGATGTGTGCTGTTGCCCATCTATTTACCTTAATTAATGCCTATGCTTGGATCCCGGATAGTTGGAAAATTAGTATTGTCGTCCCTATTTTTAAAAAGGGCAACAAAATGAATTCTAAGAACTATAGGCCAATTATTTTACTTTGTATTATCCTGAAAGTATATACTAGATTACTTCTGAATAGGCTACAAGATTGGATAGTAGTGGAAGGCATTTTGGCAGAGGAACAAGCTGGATTTAGAAAAGGTAGGTTGACAAATGATCAAGCTTATTTAGATCATATAATTCAGAAATATAGGTGACAAAATCGGGAAGTATATGCAGCATTCGTTGACCTGGCTTCAGCATTTGACCTGATCTGTAGGGTGAAATTATGGGAGGAGCTGAGTCGGTTACAGCTAGACAGGCGTTTTGTCGGCACCCCCCCCAAATAAAGACGCGAACACGCTCAATGGGATTAAATGGCTGCACTCTTTATTGAATGTTAACAAAACAGGAAGAGGGGGATGGGGGCACCTCTACCGCCTCCCCCCCCCTCCTGAACTGGGGTCCTTATTTCTACTAACCTTACTAACTACTAATTAAACAACCCCTTTTTGAGGAGGTCCCCTCTCCTCCCCTCTCAGTCCCCGCACTCTGTGCGTATCTCTTCCCCATTTCTCAATTAAATCGAGAGGGTAACCTCCTGTTCTTTCATTACTGTTAACTTACGCCCTGCCTCGTCCCCCGGGTTTCCCCAGGCCAGGTGGGTTGTTCGTGCCTGCCCCATCTCTGGGGTTAATTTCAGCAAAGGTTGAGAACACCGTTACCCGCTGTTTGGCAGATTCTCCTCCCAGCAGGTGTGGCCGTCTGTCTCTCCCTTCAGGTTGGCCATACAGTGGGCCGCGCTGTGGCGACTATGCCATGGACCTTCCCATCTCTAAAGGAGATGCTGCTACCCGTGCTATTCTAACTTATAACTTTGAACCTTATAACTTCCAACCTTGGTCTTACCTCTGCCCATCGCCACCAAAACCGCCAGCTTCACTTGGCTGGTTTGCCGCCACACCAAAACCACCGATTATCTGCTGCAACTGTTGTTTCAGGACCCCAAGGTACAAATCACATCCCACGTCTGAATAGGTGAACCCCGTCACCTCTAAAGAGTTTGTCCCTATCGTACCGCATAGCCACATGTTGATAACCCTACCTCCCCTCAGCTGTAGCCAATTCCCAATTTCGGCATTGGTCTCCGTCTGGCCCGGTTGACCTGGCCTGGGCACTCCGCTGTGGCCCATACTCTCCTCGGGAGCATTTCCGACCAGACAATTGTGCATGCCAGGAACCTGTCCTGTACTACCCTCAAATCCCGCTTTACCTGTTTTGTCAGGCACAGCCCCGTTACTCTGGGGAGGTTATTTTCCCCAAGGTGGATCACCAGCACCTCTGGCGCCGGGTAGGTTTCCCGTGCCCCTGTTAACGTTGGAAGGATTTGCTCCCATAGCATCCCCCTCCTGCCGACCCAAAAAATACTTGCTCGTTCACTTAGGCCCAGCTGGGTACCCCACCCGCTGCGTGCGGCCTTCTTCCCTGCCCAGTGGACAATGCTGTGTCCGATGAGTCACACAATGCACCGTTCTTGTCTCACTGGTGCTTCTGTAAAAGATATAAGGGTCAATAACTCGTCGCGGTTCTTAGGCCAGGTCGACTGACCCGTGGTCTAGTTTCCCTTATATAGGATCGGTAGGCAGTCGAGTGCCATCTCCCTATTGCCTGTATTCGTTCGCCTGATAAACCCATGTCTGCTGTGACCGATGCCACGCCTATCCGAAATGAATGAGCACTGTAGCTACCCTGATCGAGCCCCATCATCCTCATGCATCTACTCAGGACCACCCCAAACTGGTACCATGTCAGTGGGGAACCATCATCATGTATGAAAAGTGAGCCCACAACCCTTGGGCGGGACCCCAAATACCTCCTCATTGCCCCAATGGGGCAGATACGGGGGTCCCTGGCTGGGCGAAGTCTAACCCACCATCCTCTTCCCCTCTGATCGGTCTTGGACCTTCTCAGATGGAGGATGAGCGTATCTCCTTGCCACAAAATGTCCCTTAACTGCAACGCTCGACCTGACCTGTCCTTTTGAGAGTCGGCTACCATGTCGCTGATCCGGAAGGCTCCGAATAAAGCAATGCGGAAAACCATGGTAAAGAGGTCACATTTACTACTGGAGAAACAGACCTTTCCAAGTGCCTCAGTTAGGGCCATCAATATTGCCGGCGTAATTGGGGCCCAGGTACCCTGCCTGGGGGGAACTTGGCGGGCCCAACTCTCCTTTAAACGGTTCATGAAGAAACCGTTATCAGGGGAGGGGTGTCCGGCCAGATGGCTCGTAAAAGTGATGGCAGATATTCTCCCCGCAATCGTGCCCGGGGCCAGTCCATCCGCCCACAACTGCATGGCGTAACTGTAATGGACACACCTCTGCTATGGGGAAACCTATGTCCCACCCTTTTTGACACCTGAATTCCTGGAATTCGCTGAATGCCTTCTCATACGCCCGCCTGGTTCTGGGCGCGAGGGATCCCTGCACTGCCTGGTAAAGTTCTATAATCCAAGGCTCCACATGTCCCTCGGGAACGGGTCGGGTTTCTCGTTGGCCTCGGGGGCCAGGTGGCAGAAGCGGTCTGCCTGAAATCAAGAAAGGACATCGGCGATGCCATTGGCAATCCCCGGCACGTGCTTGGCGACGAATAAGATGTTTGCTCTCAAGCACTTGAGGACAAATGCCCACACCAGCCTCATGACCCTCTGTGATTTAGAAGACAGCTTGTTGACAACATGGACAACTGCCATGTTATCACACCAAAATAAGACCCTCCTATTGGCGAATTCGGCTACCCACAACTCTACCACCACCACGATGGGAAAAAATTCCAGGAATGTCAGGTCCCAGGTTATCCCCAATTCCCCCATGCTGCCGGCAAATGGGCCGCGCACCACTTTCCCCTGAAATAAACTCCAAAACCATGCCCCCCTGCTGCATCCGACAGTCTCTGGAGCTCCGCCTCCACCAGGAGTTGCTGCCGCCAGAAACTAACCCCATTGTAGCCTGCCAGGAAAGATTCCCAGGTTGCCAAATCCTCCTGCATCTCTGCTGTCACCCTGATGTGGTGATGCGGAGGACGGTTGATCCCTACCAGGGCGTACAAACGGGACATGAATGCTCACCCTGGGGCAATGACCCGCAGGTGAAATTAAGGCTGCCGAGGAGTGACTGCAATTCCAGAACTGTCACCTTTTTTGCTCCCCCCACTCTGCGTACTGCCTCCCCCAGCATCCGTAATTTATCCTCCGGGAGTCTTGAAAGGGACAGTTCCATGTCCAGCTCTATGCCCAAGTAGGTCAATTTAGTTGTTGGGCCTTCTGTCTTTTTCTGCGCTAACAGTACCCCTATTTCCCTTGCCACTTCTTGAAATGCCAGCATTGCCTGCTCGCATTCAGTGGTACCTGCCCTTCCCATGAATAGGAAATCGTCGAGATAATGCGTGATATGTCCGCCACTTGCCCGGCGATGCGTGATCCATTCCAAGACTGTACTGAACTTCTCAAAGGCCTCACATGAGATTGAACATCCCATGGGCATTGCTTTGTCAAAGTAAAATTGGCCCCCGAACTCCATGCCTAGCAGCTCGAAGTCGTTGGGGTGTACAGGTAAGAGGCGGAATGCTGACTTGATGTCACACTTTGCAAGGAGGGCAGATGTTCCACAAGCATGCACCATTTCGACCGCTGAGTCAAATGATGCATACCGTACCGAACAGAGTTCAAAGGATATTGCATCATTCACCGACTCGCCCTTGGGGTAGGACAAGTGGTGAATCATGCGTAATTCACCTGGGACCTTTTTTGGCATGATACCCAAGGGGGATATCCGCAGAGTTGGTATAGGCAAGGATTCAAAGGGGCCTTGAATTCTACCTTCTTTCACCTCTTTGTCGATTTTTTGCTGCACGATCTGCTCTTTCCCCACAACTGATTTCAAATTTCTTGCCCCCAGATGATACCGTGGGCCCACCGTCAGGATCCTGAAACCCCCTTGGAATCCTTTTACGACATACTCGGCAGAAGAATTCCAAAGTTCCAAGTGACTGCGTTCCAAAGTGCCGAGCTTTTCCGATGTCCTAAACTTTGGTCTCCGAAGTCTGAGGCTTCATAAAGAGCACTGAAGTACCGCCAAGTGCCCAGGCCAATTACTCAAAACTTTGGAAATTGACCCGAGTACCCGGAAGTACTATTCGGTACAGCCCTAGTTTGATAGACTACTTTACTCACTGCAGTCCAGAGCACCACTGGGTCGGCCATTATTGACTGCCATGGCCACTCGTTAGGGACGGGGGCAGGCCACTGGGAGCAGCACGGGGGTGAGGCCAGGCAGACACACATCCACCCGGCTTCCTGCCTTCCCCAGCGGCCAGGCTCCCATCAAAACAGTTTGGGGACCTGGCCAGATCCCATTGCAGTGCTGGTCCATCTTCAGACCGGTTAAGTCCATGGTAGTGCTTCGGCACCACCACATTAGTTTGCATCCAGAATCTCAGGTATACAGGTTGGTACAAATGGAAAAGGGTTGGGAGGTACTGAATGAAGAGGGAACTTTGTGATCGCTGTCTTCTGTGAGAAGATGAACAAATTGGGTACACTAGCCAACCCAAGTGAGACAGAGAATTCAGAAAGCAGCATTGAGGCAGCTGAGAACTGGGGAACACTGGATACAATTATTTATAGGTATTATTACACAGTTTAAAGAGATTATTTTTTAAAAAATAACCAAACGTTCTAGAGATTTATTCTTCACTGTAAACATACTTGGACACAACTAGCAATATCATATTCATAAAGCACAACTAAATGTTCTATAAAAATTGTAATCCTACTATTTTCATTAGATTGATGGCTTTATGTCCAAACATGGATAATTAACAAATGTGTCATTTATTTGTCACCAAAAAAACCCACTTGAAAAACAACCTACTTGCTATCTCTTTCATTAATCCGTTGTCTATTGTCTCTTTGATTGCCTATTCACAGCATCTTACCAACATTTTTGCTAAATGCTATCTCAGACATTCAATTTCATATAGCCATCATTTCAGATCTTGGTGTGCCACGTGTGCTTTGACAGGGAAGTTTTGTAATTTGAATCACTAATCTCCACCCCTATTTTTTTTTTCTTTTATTTTCTTTCAGGTTGCATTTACAGTTTTGTTTGATCTGGAAGCTCTTCTGAAGATCTGGTGTCTGGGCTTCACGGGATACATAAGTTCATCTCTTCACAAATTTGAACTGCTGCTTGTAGTTGGGACTACCCTTCATATTTATCCAGACCTCTACCATTCTCAGTTTACATATTTTCAGGTACACTCAATCAGTTTTAAGGTTTTAGTAAGTTAAAACACAGGTGGAAAAAGGAAAAGATTTTGGGCACCCGAAAAGTATTAACCACTACTAGTAACCTATTTCTTTAGCAGGTTTGCTCTCTCAGAGTTGGCTTGCACCCTTCTGTGTTATAGTTGCCGCAAAATAAGGCATGGACTCAGTGGTTCTTTCAAGTTCTTTCTCAGGGTTGTTTATGTTTATAGACTACACAGTACACCTACTGTGGGCTCAGGCCCTAGACATCCTGCAGACCTTGGTCTTTCAATTCTTAAACACATTCATGGATCCGATGCTCTACAGACTGGCTCAAACTAAGGAATGTCAGTCTTCTAGCTGTCTCCCAAACAGCCCATCTGAAGCCAGGTTCTGCTCAGGTCTTCCTGAGTGCTGAGGACCTGTTTTCCACCATTCCTCCTCCTGCAGGTTCCTCCTTCTCTAGTGAGATTTGGGCTTTTAAGTTCTGACTCTGATTAGCTGGCTTCACTCAGTCACAGTGGACCATAATCAATCTCCTCCCATTCCTCTCGGCTGGGAAATTAGCTGACTAGCAGCAGGGTTGATGGGCCCATTCATCTTTGCAAGGTAGCTTACCCTGCTCATGACTCCACTCTGTGTGTAGGTTGTTTTTTTTTAAAATCTCTATCTTGTCTTATTTCTGAATCACTTTGGATAGGATTTTAAACATCATAAAAATAAATAAGTCTGTAGGGTGGGTTTTAGAGAAAAATGGCTTCTCATGCGTCTTTCCTATGCCCTTACAGGATTCCTGTTGTTCTCATTTCCTGATTTTACTACACTGCTTTTACTAGCAGAATTAAAAGAATTACTGCTTGTAAAAGCTGCTTTTACTACTACACTAGCTTTATCTTATTCTAGAGCTAGTGTGGCTTCTGACTAACAGCTTCCCTTGTGTATCAACATCCATTTATTGCTACACATTTTACTGCATTTTAATTGGTGCTTAGTGAACCCCGTTGGCATGCTCCTTTCAGGTACCTACCCATGACTTGATTTTTGGTACTACACTCATAAGCTGTTTCCTTCCCATGTAGCTTCCCTGAATAGGAGATTTTCTGACCCAGTCTCCTTAGAGTAATGAAATCTATTTCCCCAGCTCCAATCTGGGATTTTAAAATTCTTCAGTGCCCAAATTATTTTCCAAGTAAAATCCTGCTCCCACTGAAGCCAATTACAGAATTTCCATTGATTTGAAAAGCATTTGTATTTAACCCCAGTCCCCTCCCTAGGCATGTTTGTAAAGGCTGCCCTGCCATTCCTATGGAAGAAAGAGAGAGAGATCCCCTAAGTCTGGGTCTTTACAAGTTTAAGTTCACACGTCTCCTCCATTGGCCTATTTAAGTCATTCAGTTCACATTTCCTTCTCATTGGATGATCTCCATCCTTTAGTTGTGGGTTTCAGTCTGTGACAATTGCTATATTGTATATTGATGAGTAAAAAAGAGAAAGTGTCAATTATTATCTAAGTAAAACTTTTTAAAAGATGACTAATCCAAATATTTTGACATTTCACTCTCCAAGATAGAAGTCAATTCTATATCCAAATCCTATGAGAAATAATGGTTACAATTTTTTTAAGACTGTTCAGACATTTCAATTAAAGGAGACTTCTGGGAATTGTAGTTCCAATCCGTTCAGGTGGAACAATGATTCTTAGAGAGGAAAAAAAACAACTTTAGAGTGTTTTCAGTTCCAGCTGTTGAAAAAAATGACTTTGGTTTTATAATTTTAATCATATCCCTATATTATTTAAAAACAAGTTTATGATGACAAGCAATTAATAATGAACAACGCATAAATAATAAATGATGTAGGTAAATATTATTAAAACCATGACAGCAAATCCTGATAGCACATAGCACAGTCAGCTGAAAAAATGTCATGAACTCTGATAAACTAGAAATCTGCACAATGATTTCCATATTCTTTTTTAAAATAATTTTTTTTTTCAGAATTCTACAAAAAACTTAAGGGAAATCTAGAAGGCTACAAAATCTCTCACTCTGGCACCTCAGTGATTCAACATTTTAGCTGACAGTATTCAGCATTTTCTGAGTTAACATGCTATCAGAGTACTCAGAGCTATGCCACTTATATGCTATAATGTAATTCACCAGCATATGAAAAGGAACACCACCTTAAGACTTAATGTTAGCATTTCATTTCAAAATTGTACAATAAGCAGGCAGGCTGTGATAGCTAGCACCTGTTGTAAATTCCAAGTAGCACCAATGTTAAGTGACCTGTTCATTATTTATTCACTCGCACATCAATCAGAGCTTGCAATCTCTTTCTAGGAAGTCTGATCATAAAATATAAACTTAATATATTGAAACAAAAAATAGATTCTGGAAATAATAAAAAAAAAAAACTTTCCATTGAGCACACCTGGCTAACTTTTTAATTTTCTTGCTTTGACATATTTTTCTATATTTCTCATTTGGGCTTTTCCACATCGGATCTTTAGAAGCTCTCACTGTTGAGCTTTATGTGCCCCTGTTAGAATCAGTTATTAGACAAATACTGAGCACTTTGAAAATCTGGCCAATAATATTATTATCAATGTTTCATCAAGGAGTAAAGATAAGTATTGCTGCTCACATTCTAAATTTCTTATTGGCAAAATAGTTAATGGTGACCCATAGGGTGAAAACAGAGATGCACCTTAACTCCGCTTTAACATTTCTTATGCATGTTGTAGGGCTGCATAAGGTGCCAAATGAGAAATGTTAAAGCAGAGTTACGTGCTTTTCTGTTTTCACCCATAGTTGCACTGGTTCACAGTTGGGTTACCAGTAGAATAATGGGGAAACTGAAACTATTTGCACACCTAATCCCCATCCCCTGTCTCCCCGCCATCTTGGCTGCCTTTCTCTTGTGCCCTCTGGAACTGCCGCTCTTCCATCCAGAAAGCACCACTCATCCACAACCTCTGCCTCTTCCACTCCGTCCAGCTCCTTGCCCTTACAGAAACCTTGTAACACTGCTACTCATGCTGCCTTCACCCTTGGTAGCTTCTCTTTCACCCATTCACCATGCTCGAAGGCCATGGCAGCAGTGTTGGCTTGCTTTCCGATTCTTGCCAGTTCCAACCCCTCAGCACTCCTCCCTCTCACTCTTTCTCTTGCTTTGAGGCCCATTGCGTTCGCCTGTACTCCCTTCATCACCTCCGTGTGCTGTCCTCTACTGCCCCCAGGCGCCCACTTCTCTTTTCTATCTGCTTTTGATGCTTGTTTTTTTTTCTTCCTTTCCAATGACAATATTTCCACCCTCATTCTTGGGGACTTCAGTATCCATGTGGACATCCCCTCGGACCCTGCTGCTTTCCGCTTTTCTCATTGACCTCTTCTTTTGACCTTCGCCTGTGGACTGACTGTATCCTTGTCCACCTACCCAACGACCCACCCACAAATCTGTGAGTTTGGGCAATAGCAGTAGCAGTACAGGCCATGCCCCTGCTCCCGTGGTTCCCATTGCTGAAATGGCATTTTGACTTCTCTTGCTCCTGAGTGAGTCACATGAATGCTCCCAGGCAGCCACTTCTGGAAAGAGCCTCAGTACAGGTGTCCAAGAGCTGCACGTGGCTCCCAAGCTGCCATCTGACTACCTCTGTAATAAGCAATGTTAGGAGGCTCTCTGTTGTCGCTAAAGGGCTGAGAAAGTGTCCACTGAAAAGTTGTTCTACTATAATGCTGCTTTTCTTTATAGAACAACCTTTACGTTACTTCGCATGAGAATTAATCTTGAGGTCACTGAAGGAAAGGTGCATGGTATCCAGTGTGGTGAGGAGTGACAGATATGTTGAAAAGAGGTGAAGATTATACACTTGGGAAGACTAGGAAAATGAAAAATAGTTCTGGCTGGGAAACTAGAGTGTATCTAACAAAAGTGCTCCCTTTATTTTGCTTGAATGGGAACACGGTAAACCTGTCATCATTAATATTTACATGACCAAAGATTTTCCTAGCCTCCAGATGTATCCATGAGAACATCCCTTTTTGAAGTTAGCAGATTTGAAGATATGTTACATAGTTTACTAGGAATATGATTGCTTTTGAATATACTGGGTTTCCTGCTTGCACACTGACAGAAAGGGTGAAGTGTTTTTCAGCCTCCATGCCATTTGCCTGCAGGAGGTTTGGAATCGGTCCTAATCTTTCAGTATAGCAGGTGCTTCTGCTTCAAAATAGATGTCTTTTAATTTAGTAATTTTAATAAAACCCAGAGCTTTGGAAAAAAACACGTTGCTAAAATAAGCATCCATCATTGCATAATGTCATGCCATGTAGATCTATTAAAGAAAGAGGGTTTTGGAACGCCATCATCAACCCCTTAAAATTATACATTTTATGTTATTTTTTAAAAAATTATTACTGTACTCAGAAGTTAATGTAAACTCTTGAAAATACCAGACATATTTATTATTTATGATGATCATGATGATGATGATGATGCCTGGCACTGTACAATCAATTATAGATAGGTCCCTATCTCAGGGGACTTACAGCCTAAGAGAGACGCAAGTGGGGGAGACACGGGAGCAGTGAACATCGGGAGAGACAAGGGGTATTTTCAGACGTGACAGGCCCGGAGGCCCGCCACGCTGAACCCCAGACCGGGATCTCTCTCAGATCCTGGTCTGTGATGAAGCCGGCTGTCCTTCAGATATGCCGGCTCCATCACTATAGAGAATCAGGGAGGGGGTGGGGCTGCGGAGTGTGACGTGCGGCTGCAAGGCCCCGCCCCCCTGTGCTCCCTCGGCCGCCCGCCCTCGGGGAGACGGGTGGGAGTAGCAGCCAATGAGGCTACTGCTCCCAACCCCGTTCCGTGGTGGGGGCCTGATTCCAGGACGGGGCTGGCAAGCAGACATGCAGCGCGGCCATTGCCAGCCCCGTCCCGGATCGTGGCCACTCTAACCACGGTTCTCAACCTCCGGACGGCCAGAGGTCAAGAACCATGGTTAGCTTTGACCCCCCACCAGAGATTCACTGTGGTGAACATCTGGTGGGGGTCAAGCAGATGTTCACGAGAACGCCACCACCATAAGGGATCCACCGTCCACTGTGGTCCACTGTGGTGAAAGGTGTTTTCGTAATGTCTGAATTTACCCAAGGATACATTCATGAGGTTGAGACGTTGCAGGGGCACATGCTTAACTTAGTTACAGGGAACTAACTTAGTTAGTAACTTAGTTACAGGGAAAAGTTTCTGAGTGAGAGGAGGACTCAATTTTCAGGAGGGATTTGAAAGCTGGGAGAGAGGGAGCAGAGTGAATGTATCCAGGGAGGGAGTTCCAGGCATGGAGGCAGCAAGGTAGAAGGGGGAAGATGTTTAGAAGAGGAAGGGGATTGTGAGCAGTCAAGGGTGGGGGCAGAAATCCTGGGCAGGAGTGTGGTGGGATACAAGAGCAGAGAGATATGGGAGAGCAAGGCCATGAAGAGCTTTGAAGGTGAAGACCAGGAGCTTGTGCTGAATGAGGTCCAATAGAGGGACCCAGTGTAGGATGGAGAGGAGAGACTGAACTTGATCAAAGCAATGAGCAAGGTGGATGGCTTTTTCCTTGACCTTTCTGGACAAGGGAATATATATAACAACAGAGAGGACTAAATGGAAAATTAATTCTACAACAACAAAAATACAAAAATACAAAGCTTTTAATATTATATAGTAAACAAGTAGAAAAAGTATCTTAAAAGGTCAAAAATACAATAATAATGAATGATCAAGTACCATAAAATCCATATATTAAAACTGAACTCCTTATCTTCCCCCCTCAGCCTTCCTCTCCTTCCTCACTGTCAATAACTATTAGAGGTGGGACCCCGGGCCCATTACCGGCTACCGGATTTACCGGTTACCGGTTCTCCAAAAACC
>QEPC01012510.1:2471505-2496898 GCA_003113815.1 Sphenodon punctatus
GGAGGAGAGACAGGGAACGTGAAAACAGGGGGAGAGACAAGGGATGCGACATTCATGAGGATGCGAGAGCTCAGGTACTTGTTCTTGGCTTGGTTACAGTAAATTGGGAGTTTGCAGGTAACAGGTGGGGGATAATCCTAGGTGGGGATGATTAGCAGGAGTTTGGAGAGGCGGAGCGGAAGAGGTGGGTTTTGAGGAGGGACTTGAAGGCGTGGAGGGTGGGGGCCAGGTGGACGAGGGCAGGGAGGGAGTTCCAGGCATGCAGGGCAGCAAGGGAGAAGGGACGAAGGCAGTTGGGGGAGCAGGGGAGGCGTGGGAGGGGATGGAAGAGAAGCGGAGTGCTCGAGCAGGGGTTTGGAGGGAGATCAGGGCAGAGAGGTAGGGGGAGCGAGGTTGTGAAGGGCTTTGTAGGTGAAGACAAGGAGCTTGTGCAGAATACGCTCAGGAAGAGAGAGCCAGTGGAGAGAGGAGAGGATAGGCTGCACAAAGCGACGGGCTAGGTGGATGATCCTGGCAGCAGAGTTTTGAACAGAGATGAGGGAAGAAAGGTGGGAGCAGGGAAGGCCAGTGAGGAGGTGGTTACAATAGTTGAGGCGTGAGATGACTAGGGCGTGGATGAGAGTTTTGGCAGAGGAGACAGACAGAAAAGGGAGGATCTTGGCAATGTTGTGGAGGGAGAAGCGGCAGGATTTGGCAACGGACTCAATGTAGGTTTGAAGGTAAGGTGCGAGTCGAAGATGAAGCCCAAGCTGCGAGCTTGGGGGACAGGGAGATTGGAGACCCCATCAATGGCAATTGACAGGGAAGAGGGAGAGGAAGGACTGGGAGGGAAGATAAGGAGTTCAGTTTTCACCATGTTCAATTTGAGTTGGTGTTGAGATATCCAGGCGGAGATATCGGAGAGACAGTTGGTGAGACGAGCTTGAACAGAGGGGGAAAGGGAAGGAGTGGCAAGAAAGAGTTTTTTATTATTAGTTTTTTCCTCTTTAGCAAGTTGGGCAAGCATCTGTCTGTGATTGTGTAGATAGAGGATCCTGCCTTGGAACAGGTGGTTAGACTAGATGACCCCTCAAGGTGCCTTCTAAGCCTACAATTCTATACCTCTTTGGCTTAAAAAGTGGTTATTTACAGACATTCTATTAAATCAGAATGACACACTGAAATTCTTTCTGAGGAAATTTGAGCTAATGTAGTTAGTGAAACATGCTGCTTTGAATGAAAATACAGCCATTTCCTTCATAATGTATTAGCCTGAGTGTACATGGATTGATGCCAGTGACAATTTACTGATTCCACTGATGCTATATTGGTTTCACAATATATCTGTTTTTAGTGAAAATGCATTGGTTGCAACAATTAAGTCGTGATGAATAAAGCAGCCTCCAAAATGATGCATTTCAAAAATTAAAATAGCCCGGAACCAAAAGGATTTCCATGTACAAAAGTATAGGATATTAGCCATCAAAAGGTAGACAAAAACAGGCACTGCAAAGGGTGTAAGATTATGGTGCAATTTCCATTCCAGAAAGCCTTGCTAATAATAGAGTTAGTAGCCTTGTCAAGAATGTTGCAAGGCTTTTTTTAATTATTATTTTTTTACAAACACTGGTGAAAGGAATAGAAAATATTGCTCAGAAAAAAAACAAAATGAAGCTCTGTCTAATTTGGAACAGTGCAACTAGTTTTAATGCTCACTGCAGTTCATAGTTTTAAGAAACCAGTTAATTATACACCAAAAAGTTTATAACTACTGTATACTTAACTTTCTGACATATATATTTATGTTTTGATTTATGCAAATGGTTTATTGCTACCGGTAACCAAGGTAAGTTATCCCCACAGCAACTTACAGATTTCAGCTAAATAAACCTTGGTGGTGATCTGCAAAAGGTTAACTTTAACTACGCTGTGCCTGCTTACTCTGTCAATAGTGATTGGCAAACTTAAATGTTTTAAAAAGCGTTAAACTACATCTTTTATGAGAACTTGAATATTTTCTTATTTTTTCCTAATTATGATTTTTATTTATTTATTTTTTACACTTTTACCTCACCCCTCTCACCAGGTGACTCGGGCGGCTTACCATTTAAAAAAAATATAAAACAATATAAATATAAATACAAATACAAATCCTACAATAAATACATTATAAAATTATACTAAAACTCTGACTGTGCATAAAATACCCTATACCTAAAAATACCCTCCCCAACCCATCCCACCATCCTCTCCCCTTCCAAACGCCTGGCGGAAGAGCCAGGTCTTATAATTTCACTGGAAAGGGACTTCCAGGAGGGTGCTCCCGGACGATCCCAGGGGCCGCTCAGGGGGTGAGGCGATCGCTCAGAAATGCAGGGCCTAGGCCGTGAAGGGCTTTAAAGGTCAACACCAGCACCTTGAATTGGGACCGGAAGATAATGCAGTGCTTGGAGCACAGGTGTTATGTGCTCCCTGCAGCCCATCCCCGTAAGGAGGCAGACCACCACATTCTGCACAAGCTGCAGTCTCTGAACCATCATCATGGGCAGACCCACATAGAGCACATTGCAATAGTCTAGTCTTGAGGTGATGAATGCATGGATGACAGTGGTGAGATCAGAGTCCAAGACATAAGGGTGGAGCCTCTTCACCAGATGTAATTTGCCCCCCTGGCCACAGCCGCACCTGGGATATTAGGATTATCATTATGCATAGAAACTAGCTAAAGCATAAGATTTTTAGAATTCTAACTGAGGTTTGTTTGCCTTTGAGGGCATTACGTCCTAAAATAGTTATTAATTGAATAGTCCCATTGGAAATTTATTGTTGAAAAATTGAATTTGGGACCAAATTTGACCATCAAAGTATTTTCCTCTTGAAGAGAATTGTGGTACTCTCATTAATGCGATTAATCTCATTGACTGGCAAGGTTTAACTGCTTTCCCTCAATTGACTGCAAAATCAGGGCCACAAGTATTTATTTATTTATTTATTTATGTATCCCACCTTCCTTTAAAAAAGGCCCAGGGGAGCTTACAAATAAAATATAAACATAAAACAAATATAAAGCATATTAAAAATCCATAAAAACAGCAAGAAGTCAAAAACAACCCTCAAAAACCTCCAACCCTCCCACAACCCCCCACAAAACCCACCCAATACCACCATCTCATTCCTCAAAACTAACCTCCCCACACAACCCTACCCCAAATTCACCCACCACACCACCAACCCCCGCCCGCTAAATGCCTTCACAAACAAAAAGGTTTTACACCACCTCCGGAAGACACTCAGAATCAAATGAACCTCTAGGGGAAAGGAGTTCCGTAACATTGGGGCAGCAACCGAGAACGCCTCCCTGTGAGTAGGCCTGAAGCAGCAGCATTGTTTGCCATTCTGCTTTGGGCTGCCGCTTTTTCGGCTTGTCTGCTACGGGCCAATGGCAACAAATGACAATTTTTGATACTTCATGGCAGTTTACGGTAGTTTTCAAAAATGTACAGTAGTTTACGGCAGTTGCAGAATTTATAGGAGTGTACATAACTTTTATGGCATTTACGATAGTTCATGGCAATTTACAGCAGTTATGACAGTTTAAGTGACATTTACGACAATTTTCAGCAATTGTCCCATATCAATAGACTGTTTAGGCTCCCTCTTCGCAAGTCAGTCCTCAAATTGTTTGATCGCAAGACAAGCTCCATTTACCTGAATGGAGCTTGCCCTGGTAGAGCACTTTGAGGATTAAGTTGTTAATGGGGAACCTTCTTTAGCAGAAGAAGAGATCTGTGTTTATTCTTTCCTCTCTAATTTAAGCCCAAATTGGCCCATGCTAGCAGAATTTCCTGGGTCAAAAATATCCTCAAAAGGAAAAAAAATAAATATGCTAAGCAGTGCATGCGCTGTCTCTTATACACATCTAGATGTGTATAAGAGACAGGTTTGTGTGTGTGCCTGTTGTAATGTGGGTTTCTTACATTAGACGGGGTAGCTGTGGCATGCAAGGGGCTGCATGAGCGAGCCCTCAGCAGAAATCAAATAGAAAGAGAAGGAATAAAGGGAGAGCTACCTTTAATACCCATGTGTTAGTTCAAGCAGAAAGGACAACCACTAAAATCAATAAAAAGCAGGGCTCTCATCTGATTCACCAATCACAAAACAGTACACACAGCACATTCCAACAGCTCACAGCAATTTACGACAGCTCACAGCAATTTATGGAAGTTCACGGCAATTTACATAATTATACATAAGTTCCTGAAGGTTTACGACAGTTCGCGGAAGTCCACAAGAGTCTCTGAAACTTTCAAAAAGGAGAACAGTGATATGTTTGAGTGGAAAGTGGCAGAAAATATTGGTAAGTGCCGCTGCTTCAGTGGGCTTTGTCGTGTACATGAAGTTGGTGTCAGATTGGACATGTCCGACAAAAAGAGCTGCCACTTGCTGTTTCACCCCTCCCTGTGAGCCCTTGTCATATGAACAAGACTAACAGATGGCACCCACAGGGAGGCATTCCCGGCCAATCGCAGGGGCCACAATGTGACATGGACGGACAGGCAGTCTCTCAGATAAGTGGGACCCAGACTGTTTAGGGTTTTAAAGGTCAAAACCAGCACCTTGAATTGTGCCCAGAAAACTACAATGCAGATTACAGAGCACCAGTGTAATGTGCTCCCAGCACCTCAACCCTGAAAGGAGGTGAGCCACCACATTCTGCACCAGCTGAAGCTTATGAACAGTCATCAAGGGCAGCCCCACGTATTTTTTTTTTGTTATTTATTTATTACAAATATTTATATTCCGCACCTTCCTGCACACTGGCAGCTCAGGGTAGTGAACAACACAAACAGTCAACTATACAATCCTTTTTTAATATTACAAACAATTAAAAATATTAAAATACCAAAAAACAGACTAAAAGGCAGGAAAAAAACCCTCCCCAAAATACCCTCACCCTCCCCACCCCTCCCTGAAGGCCTGGCAGAACAACCAGGTCTTACAGTAACTTAGGAAAGAGGGGCGGTCTGGGGACAGACAGGCCTCCATCAGGAGGAAGTTGCACAGCAAGGCTTGGCCACCGAGAACGCTCTCTCTGCCGTCACCAACCAGGATACCCGGAGGACCTCGAGTCAGGTGTCCCCGGTTGACCGCAAGGGCTACAAACTGACCCGGGGCTTGAGGTGGTCTCGCAGATAAGCAGGACCCAAGCTGTAGAGAGTGTTGCAGTAATCTAGCCTTGAGGTGATGAAAGCATGGATGACAATGGCCAGATCCAAATCAGAAAGAAAAGGCTGCAGCCTCCTTAGCAGATGAAGTTGGTGAAAAGAGCTACTGGCCACTGCCGCAACCTGACAATCCATGCACGGCAAGGGGTCCAAAAGCATTCCGAGGCTGCGGGCCTGATTGACCAGAGGGGGGCAACTCCATCAATAAGAGGAGTCCTAATCCCCCCCACAAGGCCAGCCAACCATCATCACCTCAGTCTTATCTGGATTCAGCTTCAAGTGGCTCACCCTCATCCAGTCTCCAACAGTAGCCAGGCAACCGGTAAGCACCAATAAGGTCAATAAAGGCAACAAGAAATAAAAAGCAATATTTTTAGGACCCGATCACAGAGTGTCACATAGTGTGCTGGCTACACAACAACTCAGGTGAGGTGCACACCCGAGGACATCAGCGGAAATGCCCCTTAGGGATGTGCAAACAGAGTTCAGGGGTTCAGCCCGAACTCGGGGTGTTCAGGCCGTTTGCGAACACCCTGAACCCAAACTGCCCCCCACCCCCGTCCGAACAAAGTTTGGGTTTCGAACCCGTTTGGACGGGGGACGGGGAGAACCCAGTTTTCACTTCCCCTCCAGACTGCGCAGGTGGAAGGGGTGCCGGGGCTCACCTCCGCCCCCCCCCGCCCCACCTAGTAAATAAAAAACAAAAACCACCCCAGGGATTGACCTACCTGGTGGTGCCGGGGCTCTGGTCCTGGGTCCGGTGGCGGCAGCAGCCGCAGCAGCAGGTCTGGCTCCAATGGCACTCCGGAGCACTTCAGGTCTCTTCTAGGCCTTCCGGGAACTGAGGGAGGGGCCAGAAGCCCTCCTTCAGTTCCCAGAAGGCCTAGAAGAGGCCTGAAGTGCTCTGGAGTGCCACCGGACCCGCTGCTGCTCCCTGGACCAGACCCGGGGCTAGAGCCCCGGCACCACCAGGTAGGTCTATTCCTGGAGTGGTTTTTTTTAAAATTTTATTTTAACCAGACTAGGCGGGGGGGGGAGGAGGTGAGCCCCGGCACCCCTTCCACCCGTGCAGCCTGGAGAAGGGAGGGAAAACCGGGTTCCCCCCTGCCCCCCCAAATGGCTTTAGTGAAACCAAACAGGTTCGGGCCAAACAGCCCAAACCCGAATGGTTTCCGGGGGGCCGAACCCCAAACAGGCAGAAACCCCTGGTGTTCGCACATCCCTAATGCCCCTCCTGTGCCCTCTGCCCCACTCCTGTGCCCCCTGCACACACAGCCTTACCTGTAGTGCCTTGAACTGCTTATAGTTCTTGCGCACTCACTTTGATCCTCCGTGGGTCACAAGAACTCCTGTCGGGGGTCCCAGCAGCTGCCACTGCTCATTTTGCCTGTCGCCTGGCCCCTAGCCTACTAATATTCTGGCGAAACTGTAAGACCTGGCTGTTCGCCCAGGCCTTTGGGAGGGAGGGTGAGTAGGGTGTGGTTTTAATTCCCCCACCTAATTTTGGTTTTAGTCTGCCCTGTATTAATTATTTTTATAATATTTATGGTTGTTTTAAATTGGTTTTATTGTGTTTTATAAAAATTTGTTGGAAGCCGCCCCGAGCTGTGTGGCAGGAGGGACGGGGTAAAATTTTTATAAATAAATAAATAAATAAATAAATTTTCATGAAGGAGAGGGGGGCGACTCCTCAGCTGTGATGAGCTGACTAAGCCTGCGCAGTGAGCTGAGCTCAGCTGGTTCTGAGCAGCTCACTCTCTCCCAGCCAGTCCCCTCCCCCCAGCCTGGAGGAGGGACTAGATCAAGCAGCTGATGGAGTCCCATAAGGGACAACCATAACAGGAATGCACTTGGGCGGCTAGGGGGACTGCAGCTTCCCATTACAGCCACCAGGGGGAAGGCTTTCATTGAGTCCTAAGGGCTCAATTTTTAAACAGCTCCTGGACGCTGATTGCAAGCGCCCAGGCGATTGTGTGCTTGCGCGCTGGATTAAACAATTGGCTGGGACAGGCAGCGCTGTTTTTTTGTGAGGACACGCATGCTCAGTGAGGTCACGGGCTGTTTTGCTCTGCTGAGCTGTGTGCATTGGCGGCGCCTTTTTGTGGAGTGTCCTGGAGTGGTTGGAGGGGACTCTGTTTGGCTCAGTGAGTGACTCAGTCACACCTGGTTGCTGGACAGACCCACCCCCCGTCCCCTTTTGGGACAGACTACAGAGAGACTCTTTTGGAGCATTGGGCCAGACCTGTATCCGGATTCCTGCTGCATGAAATGGTGTGAGTATTAAATTGCCGGGGATGTGAGACACTGGAGGGAAAGGGGACCAGGCTGGGGGGAGGGGGACTGGGAGACAGTTACTGGGCTCGGAATGGGGCTGAGCTGGCGGGGGGGAGTTAGGAGTGGGGCATGGAGGCTGAATGGGACTGGGGGAGGGAAGTCTGACTGTGGAATGGGGCTGGGGTGAAGTGGAGGAGGGGTGGAATGGGAGACACGGGAATAGGGGAGAGGGGGTGGACTGGGAGACAATGGGGGAGAGGGGTGCACTTGGAGACAATGGGGGAGGGGGGGCTTGGAGAGTCTGGCTAGGGAATGGGATTGAGGGAGGGGGATGCACTGGGAGACAATGGAGGAGGGATGGGCTGGAAGACGCATGGGGGAAGGGGTGCAACAGATATGAAGTGAACCATGTTTTGGGGGACAAGTGGAACTTCTCGCTGCTGCTTTTGTGGTGTGTTGAGGATAATATGTCTGGCTTAAGATACGGTTTCAGTGGTAGTTTGCTTTTGCTTGTTGTGTGTTTGCTGTTGCACTGCTGGTTTCCCTCCTCCTCCCCCAGGCATGTGGGGTCCCACCGGCCATGGCTACTCTGGGTTAAAATTAGTCCCTTTCCTGTTTACATGTAAATTGTCTGCTTTCTGTTTTCTGGGTGGGGGACCTAGGGGCTTGGATGGAGAAAGGGTTTCTAAAAAATTCAGTCATTGCTGGAATGTTCCTTGCATTTTAAAATTGCCCCACCCTTTGCGGTTTGGTGGGATGTTGTGAGTAAAGACAAAATGGCCTCCGCCTCTCTAGTAGAGAGGCCATTTGGTGAATTTGTGTGTCTACTAGTTGTGACTACTCTTTTTTAAAATGGCCCTGACCCTCCCATTGCTGTACAGCTGCTCCCTGCTGCTGGAAAGTTGTTCGGTGGCAATGCAGGCCTGCAATAGGGCAAACTTTTTTAAAAGGCCTGTTTGCTTTGACAGGCATTTGGCTGTCAGGGATAGGGTGTAGCTACTAGGGATGCTGGTCTTGAAGGGCCTGTTTTGCTTGCAGTGCCGGCCTGCAACAGGGCAAACTGTTTTTAAAAGGCCTGCTTGCTTGGACAGGCATTTGGCTGTTGGGGATAGGGTGTAGCTACTAGGGATGCTGGTCTCGCTGGGCCAGTTTTGCTTGCAGTGCCAACCTGTAACAGGGCAAACCTTTTTTAAAAGGCCTGTTTGCTTGGACTGGTGTTTGACTGTCGGGGATAGGGTGTAGCTACTAGGCTGCAGACAACAAGGAAACCCTTTTTCTCTGTCCCCCACTGAACCCATCTCTTCCCCTTCCCTCTTCTCATGCTCAAAACCAAACCCTTTCCCTCCTACATCTCCTCTGTCCTGTCCTTCTCTTCCCTTTCATTCTCTTCTGATTCGGCTTGTCGCAGGACAGGGAGCTAACTCAGTCCTCCCAGTTCTCCTAGCCAGAAGGAAGGCTTGTCCCAAAGCCTACACCTTCAGAAGACTACAGGTGGCCAAGGATGCTATGAAAATTGAGGATTTGAAGGTTCAGGATAAAGGTAGGCAATGGCAACGTGTTCCTTTTTTTTAACCTACTATGGTTAATTTGGACCCAAGGGGAAAGAGACTGGACGGGACCCCAGTAAGAGGGCTCTCTATCCCCCAGTGGCAGTGCTTCACACAGCAGCATTCCCAGCATTAACTAATGTAATGTTCATCCAGTGTTAACCCTGGGAACTCCTTGCTGCTGAATTATGCCACGCCACTGGCCTACTGTTGCCATGGCTCTGCCTACCGTTGCCCTGGCTTCAGCCCTAGGCCTACCAGCGTCCGGTTCAATCCGCCCACTGCCCCACCAGCCTACAAACCCACCAGCCGCCACTGCAACAACTTATACATCACTGCAATGGATATTAACACTGAGCCTGCTCTATTAGATTGCTTCTCCACCTGCTCCTGCGAGGCACAGGGATGTTGGGGATATCAATGCTCTACAAGTGGTAGGTCCTTAGACTAAACAGAATTATAAAGGAACAGTGTCATTTGTGTGACGTAGTTCTGCTCTGTGGGCCCTTTCACATACTAGTAGTTATTGGCCCAACCCACATTTCTCTGCTTGAGTGAACACTACTGTAGATCATATGGCTACCTGTTAAGCCATGGATATCAGCTCTTTGAAAAACTATAACCACCAGTCCCATGGTTCACTCCAAAAGTACCAAGATAAAATGTGATTTCATTGACTAGCAATTGCTTGCTTCCAGTCTGCCTGGCAATCAGTGAGATGTAGAGAAACCTAGGAAGGTAAGAGATCCAGCAGGGGCCTTTTATACTGCCTGTCAGTTTCTGTGATATGTAACAAGACCCTCACAGAAATAAAAGGACACACCATGCTTTTACATTGATTTTTCTGCTCAGCACACTCACAATTCACTGACTTCCAGCAGTTACTAGCCAAAATCACTGGCCATTGAAATTTCACTGTTAGTTGCTGTTAGAAAGCCATGGAACATGCTGCACGGGAACAGGCGAACTGCTCCCTTGGCCAATCTGATGTTCATTGAGATATGAGAAACGGATGAAGTATAGAGAATTCTGGAGAAGAAATACAGGAGTGTGATGCAGTTCAAATGGGGTTCTTCTGTGACATGAACTTGGACCAGTAAGCCAAAAATCTGTAAACAAAAATAAAATGGCTACCTGGAACAGATACGTACTGTCAATCTGGAGACCATTGTTCAGTCTAAACAAACAGTCCTAATTCAGAGGAATCTCCAGGATTTCACCCTGCTCTCTGATCAGAGCCAGACCTAGGATTCAGAAATTACCCTCTCTGGGTGTACACAACAGCCCATCCACAGAAAACACATGTACCAGCAAGTTCTACTTCTGCTTCTGCTGGCATCCTCTAAGAAGAAATCCCCGGTGAAGCCATAAATGCAAGCACTGGTAGACATAGTACTCCTGCTAAGTACAGTTTTTAATTGGCTTCTCCATCCTATTTCAGGTGCCCATATTGGCAGTTGCATATGAGGAAGAGCAGGGAGAACCATAATTCATCCTTGATATGGAATTTTCAACTTGTGCTATTATTCCCATATTCATTCCTCATACAACTGTGCCCTCTCCCTCCCTGCCCCCATGAATAAAGAGTTTAATTTCTGTCAACCATTGCTTACTTTGTTTTCCCCAAAGAAACCCTGTGGGCAGTGCACAGCATGCAGCTATCACCATACAAATATTTTTTTTTTTTATTAGAATATCAAGTCTCTTGAGCCAGCAGCACCAGCTTGACTTCAGTCTGCCATCTGACACTTGCTAGACGTGTAACTGAAATGTGCTCTTGGCCAGTTTCTCTCCCAGTATAGCAGCTTCATGATGGTTCCTTTAATCTCTGTGGTCATTTGGGAGCCAAAAGTCTTGATCTCCATCCATTTGAAGACTGAAGACTCTGGCAACATGGTCTTTTCCACATCACTCTAAATGTATGCTGATGAACCTTTCAGTGCTGTCTACTGTGGCTTGCAGAACCATGGAGAGGACATCCCTTAGTTGAGAGGAACTGCTGTTTGGAAGACGAAGTATGGTAATGTGGGTTTTGTTCGTTTGTTTGTGATTACCCCTGAATTGGAATTTGAGAAACCCATTTTCCTAAAGCCAACCATCCCTACACCTCTGGAAACCCACACTGCATGGCACACTCCAGTGGCACTTCATTTATAGCTTGACATATATCTGACTGACATGGTTGACATGGTCATGCCAAGCTGGTTCACCGTAGACTTGTAGCTGTCTCTGACTAGTGAAATTTCTGACAGTAACATTGACTCATTTGCCCACAGGGAGGGTGATTGTTCTACCAATGCAACATGACTCAGACGCTCAGCCAGTTCCATTACACAGGCCTGTGGCATGTGAAAATGAGCTTTTCCTGTGGATAGGACTACAAGAGTAAGCACTCTGCATATGACATCACATGATCAAACACATGGAAATGCTGGTGACATTACACATGTACTACCTGATGTTTTCCACTTGCCAAGAGTAACATGGTAAAGGGGGGGCTGCAATTGAGGTGGTGATTTTGGAGCACTTTGCACCAGCTGGCACCAGTGCCATGCTTGGCTCAGTGATGGATACCATTCTCTGAGTAGTTCAGGCACCTGTGCCATCTGCCTACTCAAGGCCCAATGAGGTATTCTGTGTTTCTGGAATGCACACAAATGTCCATTATTTTGTCCATGACTTTGCTGATACGTATATGAAGCTCGATGAATTGGCTGTTTTCGACAAAAACAGCATTCACTGAAAATCATTGTTTCAGCTCGCATACAGTTCCCAAAATACTGTAGAAAAGCACACTTATGCAAATGATAGCAGTTCAGGTTAAACTTTGAGCCTGCACACTTATGTTCCTTTAACATTGGAACAGAAGACTAAAAATAAATTCTGTACTAAACCATAAGCACTGTAGAAGATTGAACAGTATGGGTTTGAAACCAGCAGACCACCTTCTTTCACTAATGCCTATAAATTGCATGTTTTCACGTGGTTAACTGACAACAGTCAATAAACACAAGCTCGGTGTTGCTATGGTTACAAAGTCATGAGAGTTGTTTTGCCGTTTTGACTTCTCAGATGGACTGGCTTTTTCTTTACGTCAGTCCTGGGTGGAAAAAACCCCACACCTACCTCAAAATCCTTAAAACCTTTGCTATATTGCTTTTCACAGACTCCTCACCTTTGTACATTTAGAAACCATCCCTGGACTGATTAATTTATTTTATTTATTTATTTATTTATTTAATAGATTTTTATACCGCCCCATCCTGCAATGCAGCTCGGGGCAGTTAACAACAATAAAAACAGTTTAAAACATTTAAAATACAAATATAAAACATATCAATAAAACAGGGCAACATATGATCATAAATAAATATAAAGGTGGGGGATTAAAAATCACCCCCCCCCCCCCCCCTCCCAAAGGCCTGGGCAAACAGCCAGGTCTTACAGTTTCGCCGAAATGTCAAAAGGCTTGGGGCCAGGCGAGCTTCCTCCGGAAGGGAGTTCCACAGCCGCGGCCCTACCACCGAGAATGCCCGCTCCATCGTGGCCCCCCGCTTAACACGGGGGACCTCCAGGAGGGCACCCCCGGCAGACCGCAGGAGTCGTTCCGGGGCGCGAAGGGCGAGGCGGTCCCTAAGGTAAGAGGGGCCAAGGCCGTATAGGGCTTTATAGATCATTACTAGGACCTTGAACTTGGCCCGGCACACTATCGGCAGCCAGTGCAGCGCTCGGAGCACCGGTGTAATGTGCTCCCGGCGACCCGTCCCCGTAAGAAGACGGGCCGCCGCATTCTGCACCAGCTGCAGCCTCCGGGCCAAGAACAAGGGAAGCCCCACGTAGAGCGCGTTACAGTAGTCGAGCCGCGAGGTGACGAAGGCATGGATGAGGGAGGCCAGGTCCGGGCCAGAGACATACGGACGCAGCCTACGTACCAGATAAAGCTGGCGGAAGGCAGCCTTAGCGACTGCCTCCACCTGCCGCTCCAGCCGCAGGTCTGCGTCCAATATGACCCCCAGACTCCGGACCTGCTGAGCTACAGGGGGGCAAACCCCCCCAATCAGGGGGGCCACCACCCCCTTCGCCCTCCCCACCACCATCACCTCCGTCTTATCTGGGTTGAGCTTCAGTCTGCTCCGCCGCATCCAATCCGCCACGGCCTCCAAACATTGGGATAGCACCGAGACAGCAGGGTCTGGGTCGGTAGAAAACGAGAGGTACAGCTGAGTATCATCAGCATACTGGTGACATCGCACCCCGAACCCTCTCACGACCTCCCCCAAGGGCTGCATATAGATGTTAAATAATAATGGAGACAAGATCGATCCCTGCGGAACGCCACACGGTAAGGCGCGGGGGCTCGATGTTTCCTCCCCCAACACCACCCGCTGGCTCCTCCCCGAGAGGAATGAACGGAACCATTCAAGAACAGTCCCGTCCAGACCCCCCCGGTCACGCAGTCGTCTCAACAGCAGCCCATGGTCCACGGTGTCAAAAGCGGCCGAGAGATCGAGCAGGATGAGAAATGTCGAACATCCCGCATCCATCTCCCGGCGGAGGTCGTCCACCAAGGCCACCAACGCCGTCTCGGTGCCATAGCCGGGGCGGAACCCAGATTGAAACGGGTCAAGGAGCCCGATATTATCTAGATGACCCTGGAGCTGGAGCGCCACTGCCCGCTCAATAACCTTCCCTAAAAAGGGAAGGTTAGAGACAGGTCGGTAGCTGGCGAGCGCGTCTACGTCCAACGATGGTTTTTTCAGCAGGGGGCGCACCACAGCCTCTTTTAAGCAAGGCGACAACCTCCCCTGCCGAAGGGACGCATTCACCACCCTCGCCAGCACCGTCCCCAACGTCTCCCCGGAAGCTTTTATTAACCAGGACGGGCATGGATCTAGTTGACAACACGTGGCCCTCACAGACCCCAGGACATCCACCACATCGGCTGGCGTCACTTCCTGAAACTCACCCCATAAAGATGGACCAGACGGACCCTCCGCCCCCCCGCGCTCTTCCCCTACTGCTATCAACCCAGCGTCGAAATCGGCCTGAATCCGAGCGATCTTGTCTGCGAAGTAGATGACAAACTCCTCACAGCGGGCCCGGGACAAGTCCCCATCCAGGCGGAGGGAGGCCGGACTAACCAGCCCCCGCACCACCCGAAACAGCTCCGCTGGACGCGACTTCGCAGACGCTATGAGGACGGCGAGGAATTCCTTCCTCGCCGTCCTCACAGCCTCCACATAGGACCGCAAATGGGCCCTATGGAGAAGACGATCGGAGACAGACCGAGTCCGACGCCAGCGTCGCTCTAGCCTCCTGCCCACACGCTTCATACACCGCAGCCCCTCAGTAAACCAAGGGGTCCTGCGGTGACGAGACCGAGGCAGAAGGCGCCTCGGAGCCACCCTGTCAATGGCCTCCTCCAGCAAGATGTTCCAATGCCGGACCAGCTCATCCACAGAGTGACCGTCCACATCCAGGGTAAGCTCCCTCAGGACCTCCTGGAACCGCTGGGGTTCCATCAGCCTCCGAGGGCGGACCATCCTAACTGGTCCCTTCCCCTTCTGGAGGGGGCGCGCTAAAAGACCGGCCTGAAGGAGGTTTTAAATACCATTTAAAATACCAGCATTTTCTTTTTAGGCTTCATTTTCTTGAATAGCATTATTGGGACAAATTCCTATCTGGCTTACACATACCCTGTGTGGTCACACTGATCACATCAGTCAGGTTACCTAACATGGAAACCATGGTAGGATTTGTTGCACTGTATTAAATGAAGGAAACCAAAGACACATCTTTTTACTAATTCCTGTTTTATATTGCTCTATATATTTTTTTATCTTTATAGTTTGTCCTTAGCAATGGTGAAGAAATATGGCCTGCACCCAGTTTTTGTTTGGCCCCTTTCCATGTCCTATATCTGTCCCACACACAGATCCTTCCAGCCCATATCCTTGAGGGAGCACACTCAGGAGGAAGGGAGTGCTATAGGCCAGGCCATGTGCTATAGGAGAGGGGATGGATGTGTGGGACACATTCATAAAGAGGTCCTCCCCTACCTTGCCCTGTTTTCAGCACATCCCCTCAGCCTTCTCCAGTTCCAATCCATCACACAGAGCTTGTACTTAACTTTCAGACTGGTCCATGAGAGAGAAAAGGTTCTCGTCTCTGTTCAGTGCCTGCACTACATTAAGAAGAAAAAAAGCTTGTTCCTGGCTAGTAAGAGGGCTGTTATGGCCCTTGTATATTCCCTTCCCAATTGCTCCAAATATTCCATTATTGGTAGTGATCAGAACGAAAAGCAAGCCTGGAAACTGCACTGAGTGAGAAGTGCACTTGTGCTGGAGACTGCTGTGTTAATTAAAAAATAAACAACAAACTATGCTTTTTGTCACAATAGCCTTGAGCTTAGTTTAAAGGAACAACAAAATAAGGACAAATGTGCATACTATGTGTCTTCTCTGTAGTGCACAGTACACTTAAGATTTGAGTGCAGATGTTATTCATTATTGAATAGATATTTGCAACTGATGCATTATTACCTAGGAAAATACATTCTCTAACAGTCTGAGAAGAAAAATGACAGCTGAACTCTGTTGGGCTGATTCCAAGCCCTGTGCAGTGTGCATGCGGCACACATCATGTGTGAGTAGTACATGTCCGTGCATGTTCCGTGTGCAACCCACATGCAGTCCTGCCATGGGGACTAAGGTGTGTGCACAAACTGCATGTGTGTGTCTGTGCACATGCCCATGCATAAGCCGCACACGCGGGGCTTTGGGATTGACTTTGGGATCGGTCCCTGGGATCAGCTAGATGCAGTGATGGTTCTAGTAGTGTTTTCAAGGTGCAGAAAACAAAAGGCACCATTGCAGTTTTCTACCTTTATTCACATTTATATAGAATCCAGATCTGCCATAAAAAGCATACCAACTTCCTCTGGGACTTGGGGCCAAAGATTTATTTGCTGCAGTGGTCATGGGCAAAACGTGCCCTTCCTCTGTAGATCTTCCATTCAGGAAGTCCGAGCAAGGTCAGGAAGGCTGACACTACTAAATTTTTGAAAGGATTATGTTTAGACTGTGCATGACTAAGGCTGGTTTCAGATGAGCGCGGCGGCGCCCGCGCTTGTTTCTCAAAAGAGCCGGCAGTCCGTTCCACACGTGATGCTGCCGCCGAATGTGCGCATGCATGGGCGCTGCGCATCCATTTCCGGCCGCGAACTGACCAGGTCGGCGATCGAGGCTGGTCATACGCAGCCAGAAATGGAAGCGCATCGCCCGCGCATGCACGTATTCGGCCGCAGCGTCACGTGTGAAATGGACTGCCGGCTCTTTTGAAAACAAGCGCGGGTGCTGCCACGCTCGTCTAAAAACAGCCTAAGAGTCTGGTGCATGAGTGACCACTGCAAACAGCTTCCAGTGAGACCTCCAGGCACTCTTTCTGCTTCAGCCTTGTGCCAGTGGTTCTCAGACTGGGGGGTTCATCTCCAGGGGGGTTCAGAAGGTATTTGGGTGGGGAGGGTGAAAGAAGGACCAAGCTGGCAAACACCTAACTCCATATTCTGACAGAGTTAGGGAGAATTTCCCTCCCCTCGCACGCACCTGTTGGGGAAGGGCCTTGTTCCCTGTTCTCCTTTACAAAGGGAGGCAACAGGGGATGGGGGCCAACAGCTCAGTGCTGTTCACATGCATGCTTGGACAGGTACTTTTCATGCCCATCAGGGAATCTAGGGTGATAGGGGAGCTGGGATGGAGGGTGGTACGGGGTGCAGCAGTACAGGCAATGGTGTGGGGAGCTTGAAAACCCACCCTCCTGGACTAGCACTATGAGCATAGCTGGTTGCCATAACTGGGGCCGGGAAATAATTTTTCCTGGTTCAAAGCTGATTGACTGGGCTAAGAATTGGGTTTTTTCACCTTCCTCATAGTGTTATCGCCCTAAAGGTGACACAGGCAAGCAGAACTGAGGCAAGCGAAGGGGACAGAGCAGCAGCGAGGCCAGGACAGCAAGGAGTGAGCGGCCAGTGCCTGGAGCCAGCAGGGGGGTGCAGGGAGCACATGGTGGGGCACACATCCATGGCACCGAAGACGTAGGGGGCCTCACAGCCAGCCGCAGGTGGTCAGGAAGGGGCCCGGGACAGGCAGGCCCACCAGATGCACATAGCAGGGTCACTGAAGTATGCCCCAGTGGTAGCCAAGCCCCGCCATGTGGTGGGCAACAAGGTAGTAGGCCTCAAACGTATCCACCACGGCAAGCCCCACCTGAACATCAGCATGGGACCACACAGCAGCCAGCGCCGCCAGTTCCAGTCCGGGCGCTGGCCGCTCACTCCTCGCTGTCCCAGCCTCGCTGCTGCTCTGTCCCATTCACTTGCCTCAGTTCCGCTTGCCTGTGTCACTGTGCCCCCTCCATGGGTACCCCCTGACCTTCACTGCCTGTGGTGTTTCCCTCCATGCCCAGCCCCCGCTTTGGCTTGCTCCTGCTGCCTGACCCCCTACCGGCTCTCCCCGTGGTGTTGTCATCCTTTGGCTGGCTGCCTGCTCACCTGTGTCCGTGACCTGCCCCCCCCCTCGTCCCCTGGGTGCCTCAGTGACTGTGCGGGTGTGAAGCCCCTGGACAGTGCCTCCTTGCTTCTTCCAGAGAGGGTGGGGGGCTGCTTGTGCTGTACGCCAGTTCCAGCTCCCCTCTGTCCCCGGCCATGCGTTTGCATCAGCACGTGGAATCCCTGCTGTCTGGACCTGCTTTGGACTGCTCCAGTGCCTTCCCCGGCTCGGTTGCCCTCCCCCTGTGACTGTGCTCCGTCCCTGTGGGGGCCTCTGTGACATGGGGTTTCTATGTTGCTGTTGGGTGTCCTGTGCTATTAGTGGGGTTGTGGGTGCCTGTCACCGAGCCCTGTTCGGGTGTGTTTGCGCCCGGACGTGTGTTCTGCCTTGTCCGTGGCTTCCCTGTGCCTGTTGTGTGTGCCGTCTCAGTCGCTCCTCTCCCTCCTCCCCCTCCCTTCCCGTTTCCCTTGTGTGGGTGTTTCCTTTTGGCACTTTTGGCTTCGTGTGCCTTCTGTCGGCCATGTCTGCCTCCTGCCCCGCCCCGTTGTCTTCTGGGTGTTCTGACCACAGTCCGGAATCGGCATACCATCTGTTGCATTGCCCCGGGCAGTGGTCCGTCCATTTTCTTGCCGTGGTCCCGCCCCCGTTACATCTGATCAGGGCTTTCCTGGACCATGGGTAGGGGGGTTGGCTGGCTCGCCACGGTTGGGAATCCACTGAGGTGACCTGGGAGCACATAACATCTGAAATCACCCTGAGTTGTAGCCTTTTTTAACCCAACAGTTGTGTGGATTGCCTTCTTTCATGCTATGGGGGCAATTGCCAAAATAATGAGATGACAAGGGGGAGAGAGAAAGCAAGGTGTATGTATGCATGGGTGATGGAGCAGAAGGGCCTCAAGTATCAAAAGTAAGCAGAAGGGAGAGTGCAGTTCTGAAAAGTTTGAGAACCACTGCCCTATGCTACCACTGCCCTGCTGATTTCAATACTTCCTTCAAGTCTTCTTCAAAGCTGTGTCTTCTGGGGCTTCTGATTGTACTAGTCTTGAATAAGTTGCTGATGTTCATTTGAATCCACATAGGAATCTCTAATCTGTCATCAATTTATATTTATACGTAATAATGATCATTTTATTTATTTTTAATAACACCCCTTGCCAAATGGCACTCAGTGAGGCCATTTACTGAGGAAGCAAGACAAGCAGGACTACGTGCGCATGTGAATCTTTCCCCCACATCCTTTTTTCCCCTCAAGCAAAAGAATTCTTCCACTAGATTCTGAAGAGTGACACTCCCATAAAACATTCAAGGAAAACAAGTCAAAATGTAAGAGGAGTGAAAAAATAAGATATGGGACAAGGGGCAAAAATAGGAATACACTATGCCCACAGGGTTCCCCCACCACAAAAAAAAATACTTACGTTATAGAGTTATTAACCCTTTAATACATATATCCTATTAATGTGAATGGCCTCTTTTGTTATGTCATGATCTTTGAGCACTTAGATTTTAGGGATGGAAGGGAAGGACATGGAAGGAGGATGGAAAGATGTATTAAGTTGACAGCAGAGCCTCTTAACATGTTTACTCCAAAGCAGCTGACATATAGCCTAAGACTCAGAGCAAGTTAGCGTGATTCCTATAGCAGAACGATGAACTTGCAAAGATGTCTTTGTTTTTGTATCCTGCACCTTTAAATCCTTCTCACTTCACTCAGAAGTAATCAGATATTGATTTTAAGCAGGACTACTACATACTTTTTTATTGTGAGCTGCCCCAAGCTGCCAGAGCAGGAGGGGGACGGCACAGAAATCGCAGTATAAATAAATAAAATAATTAAATAAGTTAAGCCAGTGTGCTGTGTAGCTAGGGAATGTATGTACATGCAAATTTTATTTTAAACAAGTCCTTTCTGGCAAACTCTAGCTTTTGTAAAAACCAAACATTATCCCACTTAAATTGTAGTCATTTGTGGGGCATTGCATGGGCAAGAAGAAAATCAGATTTGTCATTTTATTTTAACGTTTCTTAGTAGATATCAGATTTGGTGACGAAGACCAACATTCAGTTTATTTTAAAAATTCAGTTTGACTAGCATCTTCAAAATCGCTAATTAAATGATAGGGCATAAACATTCAAGGAAACTGACAGCCTTTTTTCTACTATGTGAATTAATGCTGAAGTCCTCCATTTGCATAAATCTCTAGGTCTCATTTTCACAGCTGTTGGTTCTGTCAGCTAGATAGTTGCATTTCAAATTCATTTTAACATAAATGGTGGGAAGTGTACCTTTCATCTAAAAATATCTTGCTCTGAAAGAAAGATTGCTGCTTCTGAATGCAAAATCATTGTACACTGCCTTATTATTTTCTTAAAACTGATGTTTTCCAATAGAGAGAACTTTAATAATATGAGGAAAGATTTAAATTGTGTTGGGATACCATTAGAACTAAACACAATGCAATTTTAAATGGAAGGCTAGGTTTTCAGCAGCCTGAAAAGATTATATTTCTTTATCTTTTTTTGCTTTCTAAAGAAAATGTTTATTGTCTAGTACTTTTGAAAATATATAAGGTGCAGTAGAACATTAGAGAGAACTAACTTTGAAGAAAGGCAGTAAAGGATACATTTTTCCTTTTAAAATGTGGTGAACTAGAATGTTTTCAGAGATTCAAAAATAATTAATACAGAAGGATGAAGTGCTTCGATAAACCTTAGGTGCAAGCATATACACACGGGTGTTTGGAAATCATAATAATGCTTTTAATGTAATGTTGCCTCTTTCTCATGTCATCTGGAAGAGACAGGAGATCATGCCAGCAGATGATAGTCATCTCTCGGGTTCCAAGTGGGTCTAGAGGTTATCCACAACTATAGCCTAACTTCAGATTATTGGGTGACTTTACGGGTCATTCTACTTTCTCTCTTTAATAAAGAATCATCATCTATATCTGCAGTGCAGAGACTGGACTATTGAAACTGTTTGCTATACAGTCATCTAGCTAACAAAGCAGATCCTTTCTTTGCATATTATGAAGAAAATGGCAGCAAATGGAATACTATCTTTCTGCTGCGTTGCTCTACGTCAGGGGTGGGGAACCTCAGGCCCGGGGGCCAAACGTGGCCCTCGGCAAGTTTTTATGTGGCCCCTTTCCAGTGCCTGGTTCTGGTCCTTGGATCCAGTCTCTACCCGAGTCCAAACACTGAAAAAGTGAGCTCAGGATAATGGATCAGAGAGGAGGGCATGCACACAAGGATAAGGGACAGATCCACAGCACAGATCTATAATCTGGGCCCTCCTTTTCTTGAATACACATGTTAAGCATCCCACCCACAACCTGTATGTGGCCCCTCTGAGCTCATACTAATTTTTTCAGTTTGGCCCCTGGAACAGAAAAGGTTCCCCACTCCTGCTCTATGTAGTGGTGGATGGTGCATTAAACATATTTTTTCTTTGGATTTTAGCTGCAGAGCTGGAAATGAATAAATGAGACTCCTCCTAACTTCTAACATGATATTTGCTATTTTGTTCTTTTTTGTTTATGTCCCTTTTGACCTTTGGAAATAAGAAATGGCCTGGAGTGCCTCTTAACCTTTAACAGTGCGACAGAAAAACTCTCTCTCAAAAGGACCATGGGGTGGGCGAGAAAAATAAGTTTGTATGTGATCACAGGAATCCACTCATGGGGAGCAATTTGCAGGGTCACAGCTATAGTTTTTATTATGTTGTATTTTTGTAATACGCTTATAATAGTTTGCAATAAAAGTGCCAAACATATAAGCTTGGTTATTCATAGATTCGTAGATTTTTAAGATCTACATCAGAAGGGACAATTCAAATCATATAGTCTGACTTCTTGTATACCACAGGCCATTTGAATTTTTGTTCCAATAAGACTGCTGAGTTATATTTGACTAACATTTCTTTTAGATGGGTATTTATTTTTGGTTTGAAGACTGCAAGGAATGGAGAATCCACTACTTTCCTTTGAAGTCTGTTCCAATAGTTTATCATCATTTATCTATGCACACATTTATTTAAACAGCCTTATTTCATTTTAGATAACTTGTTATAGCATAGAAAGGAGTCTGCAATAAACTGACACTCCTAGATGGAAATGGTAACAAACTCCTGGAAATCATGGACCTCTCTCATCCCCTAAACATGATCTCTTCTGTACATTTCATCCACAGCATTTTTGACATTTTCCATGGAGGAAATCAAAGGGCTGTCCTCATGTTAGTTAGCAAAGTTGCAACTACATTAGTAATTCTAAATTGTTACACTATGGTGAATTGTTAGGTTGTTTGATTCAATATAGCATATGCAATTATATTGTGGATTTCATTCTTTTCTCCTGTAGGCTTTCATGTCAATGTTCCAGATCCTTACCCAGGAAGGATGGGTGGATGTCATGGATCAAACTCTTAATGCTGTAGGACATATGTGGGCTCCAGTAGTGGCAATTTACTTTATACTTTATCATCTTTTTGCTACTCTGGTAAGTTTTGATCTCCATATTTTCAGTGCTGCTCTTTTGTTTAAATTGTTGAAGTATTGCTTATATTTTATTTGGCTTCTTCATGTTTATTGTTATGTTGAGTCTCCACTTTTTACTACGGGTCATAATTTAATTTTTGATGTGTCATGGAATCCAGCCTTCAGCTTTTTGCTACATTTCGGCCAATCTTTGTTGCGGTGCGGCATTTTATCTCAGTCCCCCTGCTAACCTAACACTGTAATTGTTAACAAGCATGAGCTTTCACAGTTCAGAGGAGCACAGAGTAAAACAAGGGCAGAGTGTGCATTTATTGTGTTGATTTGCTCTTGCCGGTTTTATTGCTTTCCTCTTCATAGCTGTAATTAAACTGAAGACAGAAGCATAAAGCCTCAGGGTACAAACTGTTAATTAGAAATCATTATAATGATTTCCTGTTGTATGATGCAGAAATGAGCACATGGGAAATTTATAGTGCAGAAGACACACTAGTAAAACAACAAAACTTAATACAGGAAGGGCCCTGTGAGATCTGAAAGCTTGCTTGTTTTCACCAACAGCAGTTAGTACCTTGCCTCCATCTCTGTCACTTGGGACCAACATGGCAACCATCTCTCTGGATTGCAATGGAAGATATTGAAATTCGCCACCTAAAATGGAAACTTCATAACCTGAAAAAAAAGGAAACCAGACTTCACATGCCTGAGGAAGGGCCCTGTGTGGCCTGAAAGCATTTTCACCAACGTCAGTTGGTCCAATAAAAGATATCATTCAAACCACCTTGACTCCAGGCTCTATATGTAAATGGAGATGATGATCTAAAAAAAGGCATATTACTTTTATGTATCAATTTTGTATACAATAGAATGGAAGACTGTCTCATTCTTCTGCAACATTTGTCATTTTTCCAGACCAAGGGTGTGTTCACACTAGTGCTGAAACTCAGTCCTCATTTTTTCCCGGAAAACCCCGGGTTTTGTGGTAGTCAACTCAATTTTCCAAGTTCAGAAGTTTTGAGGAATGGCCCCGAAACTTTGGAACTCAGAAAATCCTCAGCTGAGTACAGGGAATGAGTTTGGAGGCTGAAGCTAGGCCCCTGCTCCCTCTTTCCTGGCCTCCGCTGGCCAGGGAGAGAATAGGTCAACAGGGTCCTGGGAAGAGGGAAGGGGGGGTTTAGTTGGGGCTCAGGGTTGGGGTGTTAAGGGGTTGGGGGCCTTGCGGGGGCTATGGGGATATAGTACTCACCCTCCAGATGGGCTCCAGAGACATGTGGCTTCCTCCCTACTGGGTAAGTTAAAAGGGAGGAGGGGGGGAAATCTGGGCATGCTCAGAAGGGCCTCATGACCCCTTCTGAGCATGCTCAGACCTTTCCAACATGGCACTGGAAGTATCAGCATGCTGCGGGTGCCATCTTGGAAAGGTCTGAGTATGCTCAGAAGGGGCCATGTGGCCTTTCTGAGCATGCCCAGCTTCCCCCCCCCCCAAACTTACCCAGTCCGGAGGAAGCCACGTGTCACTGGAGCCCCTCCAGAAGGTGAGTATTCTACCCCCTCAGCCCCTGTCTCTTATACACATCTAGATGTGTATAAGAGACAGGGGCAGAGATGGGNCTGCTAGCCCCTCCCCCCAGGCCCATTACCCCCAACTCCCTCTGGCCCCCTCCTCAAGATTGTAAGCCACAGGTAGGGACCGCATCTGATTGTATGTTCTGTACAGCGCCAGGTTGCAACTGGCGCTTTATAAATGTTTAATAATAATAATAATAATAACCTACTCACAAGTTTTCACCAAGGGTCCTCAGACTGGCCCAAGCACTCAGGGACAGTCCTTGGAACTCGGACAAATACTTATGAGTAGTTTTTTCACTACTCAATTCAGCCCTAGGGCATTTTTAAACGTGCGCTCTCCCAAGCGCGTTTTGGAGAAGATGGCTCCAAAGTGGGTTTGGGAGAAAGCCGGGTTTGGGAGAAGCCGTCTTCTCTGCCCCAGCCAGTGATTAAATTTAATCACTGGCTGGCGGCTTTAGAGGGGGCAGGGGGTTTGTCAGCGCTGTCTGGAGGAGGCAATTTTTACCGGCTTTCCCCCGCCTCAGGGGGGGCTGCTTGCAAACCAGGGAACGCGGCAGTTCCCAGGGACGCAAGTGAGGGGGCAGGAATCCTCGGCCGGTTTGATGCGGGAAAGATCTGGTATCAAACTGGGCCAAACATTTAAACGATCATCAGCTGCCTTTTTTGTATTGTTTAAAAGCGCTCCCAGTTCACACAGACAGCACCCACCCCTCTGCCTCTCCTCATCCCCAAGCGGGCCATCCATTTAAAGGCAACCCACCAGATGTGCAGATGGAGCAGAGATGGGGCAGGCTGTTCCTGGTCCCGGGCAGCACCGCCAGTGGTGCTCCAGAATATCCAGAAGCACTGCCAGCAGAGCAGGCAGCCCAAACCTGAGGTACAAGCCAGAGGCGGGGCTTCTGTCTGTCTGTTTGGTGGATGGCTACTGCAGCACCATTCTTAGCTGTGGGTTGCTTTGGGCAACACCATAGAGCTGTGGGTGATCCACTTGCAACTCTATGGAGTGGGGGAGGGGCACCACACAGGTGGATCATAGGCTGCAGCACCCACTGGGTCATTTAAACTCGATTCAGGCTTAGCTACAAGTGGGAAGACATGGGGGTTCACCCTTGGACCTGCTCTGGGGGTGAGCATCCCTGTTTCCATGTAAAAACACTCACTGAAGAAGGGTTTTGGAATTTGCATGAAGGAAGGACTAAATAATGGGGCTCCTGGAGGAGGACTAGGATAACTAGTAGTATGCTGGGAGTTATGCATTCTGCCCTCTTTGTACCGTTCCCATCATTTTACAGAGACTTCAGCTAGACTGATCTCTCCCCTCCCTTGTCTGTCTTAGATCGTAAGCCACCAGGGCAGGGACCCTGTGTGTTTTAAGGCTACCCTACCTCTCCTTTAACAGGGCATGTTTATGAAAAATACATGTTGCAGGGCTACATTGGTTCAAGTGCTGCCCTGCAACATGTATTTTTCATAAGTGTCCCCTGTTAAAGGAGAGGAATTGTAGCCCTAGTCTATTTTCAACAGTTGTAAAGCTCCAGGTACATTGCTGGTGCTATATAAATACTTATTAATTATTAGTAGTAGTATTATTACTTCTTCTTCTTCTTCTTCACTTTGATTTCTTAACATACACACCAGCACTCACTGGAAGAACATAGGGTACTTTCAGACGTTACGGGCGGCCGGTTCACCACAGCGAACCACCAGGGGGGGCGAACAGCGCAACCACGCCCGGGGGTTGGAAAACGACCCAAAC